>CM076575.1:974503796-974678956 GCA_034641835.2 Pinus albicaulis
TGTGTAAGAATTCTGGTTAATATTGCTGGAAATCCCGAACAAAGAGATGGCGTTGTTTCATTGTTAATTGAAGACCAGAACTGGAGATTTAACCCGAGTTAACAACCGAGGTGAGCGCAAACCTGACGTACACCCTTGGTAAATCACTGTAGCAAAACCACGAGCGGTTTCCGAACCATTCTGCACCACTTTTCGACCATAAGTGGTAATCTTCAGTCGGGCAACGATTCCGTAGGAATTGCGACGCGTGTCCTGGGCGGTATTGGAAGCCACCAGTTAAAGTGCGCCTTCGCGCATTAAACTCCGACTGTGGACGCCGAGCGGAATGCACATGAGCCGTTGATCTGGAGGTGCGACATCGAATGGTGATCGCGCGTTGAAACTGCCTGGAGTTTAATGAAGGTGAGCGGAAGTTAAGCCAGGTACGATACGAGCGGTTGATTGGTTGACTTGTCATAGAGGTGGGGCCGGGATCCACGGGTTATTACAAAGCGATTTGGTTATAAGGCGTTGAACTATTTATTCGGGTTATAAATCAAATTTCAAAGGTTTATTATAAAGTTACAAAAGGGTGGAATAATCATATAAAGTTCGGGAACAGTTATATAAGGCCCGAAGGAGTAACATTGGGATATATATATATATGTCGAGAATATAATATAATACCCAAGTCACGATTATATTTATTTGTCAAATTTAGTTTGGAATTGATAAATAAAAGGAAAGGAAAACGAAGATAGAGCCACGTATCTGCTGACCATCCCTCCATTGGGCGCTGACCTTCAGCGTTGTTGCGTCATTTTTTCTCGCTCAACCTTGATTTGATTTGGTTTCCATTTGTAAGGAAGCCACATATGAGAATAATCTGTGGCAATGTAACCACTAAGCTTTGCAGACCAATCCCTGCTCCATATTAATCCATAGAACTTAGGAATATATGCAATTAGTATATCAATTCTCTGGACTATCCTGGGATTAGAGGCTAATCTAATGGTGACTGAATTAATTTCTCCCACAACTTGCACTTTAGTTTGATCTAATTGAACAATATGAACCACAGATTTCTGTGGTTCAATATTCAATTTTGCACAAACTAAAGTAGGCATTATATTAGATGATGCTCTTGAATCTATCAAACAATTATGCAAATTCTTGTTATAGATTTCATAAGTCAAAATAAAAGGAGGTTTTTGAGAATTTGATCTTTCTCCAATAAGAACAGTATCAGTAGCATCTACTTTATCTGGTGGCTTACCTGATCCTTTAGCTGCTTTGGCAACGAAACTGCTTGGTAGAGGAGTAATGGGTGTTGCATTTAATTCTTTCAATAATAACTTCTATTGATGTTTAAGTTTGTTGAGTTCATGTAGAGAGATATTCACTCTGGTTTTCTTCATGTCTTCAACAATGTTATAATCCATAGGATCTGATATTACCAGAGTTTTGGATGTTATTGTAGGAGGATTAGAAGATGATGGTTGATTTTGAGTTGGCAAATAGGAATTTTTCTTTACAGAGGATTTGTCTTTAGTAGTCAAAGTTGAAATTTTCTTCTTTGGAACTATTTGGATAGGCTCTGCTATAGATTTACTTCTTGTACTTACTGGCATGGCTTCTTGTTCCTTTTCACTGTCTAAATTAGGAAGAATGAAATCCCACATCCCATGTAATTCAGTTATTTCTTCTTCCTCATCTTCTTCCAATAATGGAGGTGTATGATCTTCCTCGTCTTCTTCTAGATTTGACTCTGTGTTAGAGATTGAATTGGGTGGTTTTGATTCAGTAGTTTGATTTATTTTGAAATTTCTCAATGGCCTTTTGGTAGAAGTCTCTGCCACTTGCTTTTTAATCTCAACCATCTCATTAGACATAGTTTTGAGAACTTTCTGTAATCCTTCCATATCATAAGGATCCCTGGGTGTCTTCTTCTTGGAATCATCTTTAAAACTAACCTTTTTGTATTTTTTGTCTTCAATAGCATTCTTCTTATCCAAAGCGATAATCCTTCTTTCAACTGCAATTGCTTCTTTCATGTTTTCAGCCAAAGTAGGTTTAGCAGCTCTATCTACAAAAATTTCTATGTTTGAGGGAAAAGCTATTATATACCATTCACTTCTGACTTTCTCACTAGGTTTTGAGGTTGTGGGAATTTTATTCAAAATTTTGCTTAATCGGGAATTAAAATATTTAATGGGTTCTTTGGGTTCTGCTCTCAAATTGGAGAGATCAATGATTAAAGTCGCTATTGATCTATCATCTCCAAATTTGGTTAAGAAATGTTCCTCGAAAATGTCCCAACTTGTAATAGATCCTGAAGGTAATGAAAAATACTAGGATCCTACTACCCCATGCAAGGTATAGGGGAATAATCTGACTACAACATCCTCATGTTCAACTTCGTTCAAATTTACAGCAAGCATAAAGTTATTGATGTGTTCTTTGGCTTGTATGTTAAGGTTAGGACTAAATTTTGGCAGCCATTTTTCAGGATGATTTGGTAAATCATGTAAAGGTGCAGTAATTTCAACGGCTCTTAGACTAGCCCATGGTCTCTGTGCCATTGTTGTGATAACGGTTGAAGGACTAGAAGAGACATCTGGTGTTTGAGTGGAGGTTGTTGGAATAACTATGCTCTTCTCGGTTTGAGTCTGGGAAGCAGATGAGTGAGTTTGCGATGAAGAAATGATATCACTACCTAATTCCGAGGATGTTTTTATGGTCTTAACTCTACTAGGTAAAGGAAATTCCTTTGGAGAAATACCAAGTTTTTCACTTTGTGACCTAGTGAGAGGTCCGGAAGAAACAAATTGTGAAGTAACACTACCTTCGGATATTTCAGACTCTTCTAATGATAATGAGAACCCTTGGAGTTTATGAACTAAATATTGTATTTCAGAGGACTCAGGAGGTTGATTTTCTGACAGATCTAAAGTTTCGGTAGTGGGTGTATTGATGTTCTTCTCAATTTCTTCCCTAGTGATTTGAGATGTGGAGGAAATTGAGGAAGGTGATGAAGGTGAATTTCTCTTAGAATGGCCTATAGATTTGGATTTACTTGCCATTCATAGCTTAGGCCCTCCTTCTAGCACCAAAAATGTTGAAGCTTCGAAAATCACTGCTTCAAGAATTGGGGGAAAACCACCCGGTCGTGACCTTAGGATATCTCCTTTTCCATTTGGTGTGGTGGCTCTGATTGGATTTATAGGACCAGTTTCCTAATAGTGAATGGATTGGTAATGAAGTTTTTGTGTAGGTGAATAATGGAACTAACTGACTGAAATAATCTATCTAACTTAAACTATAACTTGCAAATAATTCTAAAACTAACCCAGGCATTAAGTATGAATATGACTTAAAGATAGTTTCAGTTAAACAAATAACCATGAAAATGTATTATTATTCAACGGAAAGATGCAGTATCATATAATGATAACTCTATTTAAAAAATTAAACAAATTTAGAATAACACATCGCATTCATAATTCTATATATCATTTGCATATACTTTGATAAATGAATATTTCTATATCTTCAGAAATGATATGATAAAGAAATATTTGTGAAAACAAGCATATATAAATGATAGAAATTTCAAAGAGAATACTTCATAACATAAAGAAAATAACAGTAAATCGATAGAAATACCAGATTCATCGAGATATTTTCTTGATGCAACTCAATATCCAGACCTTTTGCTTTAACTTAAAACAACCTCCAAGGTACAGAAATGAAATTCTTAAAGATAATTCACCATAAATCACAGGATGTGATTCTTTATAAAAATAAAATAATCAATGGAGTACAGAAATGTATCATCCAAGTCAAAATTATTACAAATTCAGGACCCCTTTCTAAATACATGAAAGGGGTTTAAATAAGAAATTAACAAAACAAATTATCTATAACTTATCCTATAAACTATCATCGAAGATCCTGGAAAAGACTTGCGATATCAAAATAAAACAAATTTTGAGCATATCCTTAACTTCAGTTGGATGACTCAGCCTCGAATGCAATTGACCAGTGTATGTGACATCGGATAGCTCTAGAATGATGCAATTGATGGTGTTTGAAAGGCATTTGATTGTCATTTGTTGACTGTGTGGTTTAATTAAATATTTCCACATGACATCCCATGTAATTTCCTGAATTTTGCTGATTTTCAGATTCTTGTTGATTAATTCCTGCTTCCACCTGGTATCAGTTTCTTTCACCTTTGGTAATTTACCTGGAATACAATCTGAAATTAAATTAATAACATATAAGCTATCATTAACTAATTGTGTGATATTTTTCATCATAGCTCTGGCCCTTGATGTAGCTTGTTCTTCTTTAATCAACTGTTTTTCCCATTCAGCAAATAAGATTTCTTTATGCCTTTCTTCAATCCTGGGAAGATTTGCATTATTTCCTTCTTCTGAGTTTTTCCATGAAAGAAACTCTGATATCTTATCATCTGCATTCTCAAATTCAAGTCTGAGGCTGACTAATTCATCAATAAGGGAAGATGTTATTTCACATAAAGGCTCTGCTTGTGCAATATTTTGACAGAGATCATCTAACTGCTGAGACAATAGCTTATTTGATTTCAAAGCTTCAATTTTAAATTGGTCAATTTTCGGATAATCCTTAAATTTATCCAATTTTGCTTGAAATATTTTTCCTTGCTCTACTTTGGCATTTTTCTCATTTTGCAGCAAGTTTTGTAACTTGGACACCTCTTAGGACAATTGTTGTTGCTTATTCAAAGCTTGTTGATCAAGCTTTTTATTTTCCACAGTCACTTGCTCTTCCAGCTGTTTGGTTCTGAGTTTTTCTTCTGATAACTGCTGCTCCAACTGCATTATAATTTGTTGATAATTAGTTGTCTTTTCTTCTAGCATTGCTATCTGTGAGTCCTTTTGTTTGATCATTTGATTGACTTCAGTAGCTTTATCTATAGTGGCTGCACTGTAAGCACCTGCATATTGTGATAATTTAGTAAGATCCTCTGAAGGATCTACCTCAGTATTCTTCCAGACAATATTCATGAATTCAACCTGTGGGGATGAGAGTGATTCTTGATCTGTCCTCATTCTTTTCCTTTGTTTCCTGACAATAGCCCTATGCTTAGGACTATAAAAGATATCCAAAGGAGGGATTTCTTCAAATTTCAACACAATTTATTCTGATGGATGTTCAGGGATAATCTCCATATCTTGATTATTCAAACTATCAACTTGAGGATTATTTTGTCCTCCAATTTGCTATTCAAATTACGCATATTGTCTTAGAAATTGGGGAGTAATAATAATTTCAGCAGAATTTACCACTCTTTCCGTGGTTTTTTCTCTTTCAATTTGATCATTGGGTTTATCATCTGTATTTCTTTCTTTAGACTGCATATCATTTTTGTTAACTGTATTCTCCTTTTCTGTCTGAACATCAAGTTTTCCAGCTGTATTTTCCTTCTCAGTATGCATATCAGCTTTACTGGTAGACACTTATTCATCTGTCTTGCTAGTTGTGTCTTCCCTTTTCTTTTGTTCAGTTTCGATATTTTCAGCTTCTTGCAAAAGAATCCTTAGCTAGTCAAGGGGAGCTTTCAACAATCTCTGACTTCTGAACTGCAAAAATTTGTTCATATCTTCTACTTGAAACTTGGATTTTGCCAAGTCATAAACTTGGGAAAATTTCTCAATAGAGACAAATAAATCATCAAATTCATCGGGTTCATGCTCAAACCTAGAAATTTGAACCAAAGTTGTGAAATCGAAAGCTACTTTATTTGGATCATACTGTCTCCCTGGTAAAGTTGCGAGCTTAAGATCTCTTATTTTAATAACTTCCTTCTCAGCATGTTTGAAATCATTCAGAGTATAATTTCCACAATGAAAGGGGATGTAGGCCACATCAATTTCTTGGCATTCTTTAAACATCTTGACATCCCTTTTTCTGTCAACTGGTAAGAAATTTCTTGGGCTAACAGTTTGTTAGGGACATATAGAGGTAAGATATGGGGTTCCAAAATGCTTCCAAAAACTCTGATGTAAGTAAATATTTCTTCTCCAAACCAATTTCCAATAAGGGATATAGCATTCTTTGCTTTTTTAGAGAGTCGGTGAGGAAATTGGTTAAAAATGGTTTGATAGATAGGTAAAAAAAAACCATGACAAATCCTATATACATGATTTTTAAAATGGAACTTCCACAAGAGTTTATGGTAAATGTGGATCGGAACAGGTTCCTGTGGAGTCCATCTCCAACCTAAAATAGCAAAATTCTGAATTGAAACACAGGGCATCTAAGATATAGGCACATAAATGAAAAGGAGTTGTATTTCCAGTGTCTTTATCCTTTCTATATTCTAGAATTCTCTTAGCTATCTTATCAGAAAGGATAATTGACTAATCCATAATTTCATAATTTATAGCAACATGAATAAGGGATACCATCTGAATTGAAAACCTCTCAGAATTGTCATTCCAAAGAGTCTACACATCATTGTAGCAGCATAGAAATATGGGGGTGCAAGAGACTCCACAGAGTACATACCTGATGCTTCATTTTTATGTTTCTCCGTAGCTCATCTCCAATATTTAATGGGGTCTGAGTAAACTCAATTGCTTGCGGCAAAATCTGCTATGAAAGCTTTGTTGTAGACCTTTTGCGGATTTGGGAGATGGTACATCGCTTTGATATCTTCTGCTCTAAAATACCCAAAACTTGTTCCCGCAGCTGAGACAAAGGTTTTGTTTGTGATGGTGATATTGTCTATCACCCATCATACTACATCATAATAGCGGAACATATTCGCCCGAGCTGCAATTCTATGAAGAAAATAATTTGAAAGTGGTTTGAGAGGAGTCTCAGAATCAGAATCAGATTCGTCTTCATCTGGTACTGTCGCTTTTACCTCTATTATAGTGGGTTTTTCTTCTTCAATCAAATTATACACTTCTTCCTAGGAAAGCTTCCCGAGACCCTGGCATGCCGTATCTGTAACCAGCTTGATTTTAGCTAGTTTTTCTTTTGGTACTGTGGGAGTAGGAATAATATTTGCGGCAATAGCATTTCTTGCTTTCTTAAATTTCTTAGACATTTTTCCGTCTGGTATCATTTCACTGGCTTGGCGAACGAGAGGGTTGGATGGTCTATGGCTTTGCAAATGAGAAAAAGCTTTTAGAATGGGAAGGAACGAAGTTAGAAGAACAAATGTGTAAAAATATTTTTATTAATGATCCCAATTGATTAACTCTTCTTAAACTTAAATTCTCTCCATAAGAGTCACATTCATGCATTCATATAGGATCGATCACCATAAATCGTTTTATTTTCTAATTAATAATGATTGTACAATCGGATATCGACAATTTGAAATGTTAACGTAAAACTTTCATTTTGGATTTTCCGATTGCGATTGATAAATAATATATGCGCGATGCAAATAGCAATAAAAAAAATACTTAACTATCCATCACATCGGAGGTTTCGAAAGGGAATCAAATATCATCTCATATGATCCACCGATTTGCGATTGCGATGATGGTATATCGCATCGAACATTCCCATAGGAATGAAGTTGTATATGATTTCTGCCAATTTGATATTGTGATGATGGTGGGGTCCATCACATCGGAGTTTTCCAGAATAAGTAGGTTTGATAGGACTCCACTATGTATCATTTTTGCTATATACTTTGACACCATTTTACTTTTATAACCATGATTAAAAAGGATTCCATTATCATTTTCATCTACTTTATCCCAAGGTATATAAAATCCTACCTTCTTTATTATATGTTTAATCTGTTTACATATAATTCCATAATAATCTTATATTTTATCATTACTCGAAGTGGATTATTCTTAACATTAGTTTAAAAGATCGCGAGATAAGTTATATGCTTCTTTGGAACAATCGGTAGTTGCTGAAACAACCAGCAAGCACGCAAATTCCGTCACTCGTAATTTGCGATTCTGGAAGAGCCTTTTGTGGAACAATAGTAACAGCATGAAGACATGGTTACATGGACCATTATGAAGATAGCATTCTTGTTGTCTCTGTTGTAACAATATCTTTTTATGGAAGAACAGAATAGTCCTGTTTTAAGAAAGCGAACAGATTTGGGATAAACGTAGATTTGCTCTCATGTAATTGTAAAAGATGTCTCCTCTTTAAAAAGAGGAGACATCATCATTAGTAGGGAGTTCGAATTTGAAAGCTACAGGAGAACATTGTGTGTGAGAATTGGAGCTAGACTCCATCTGTAATGTATCATTTCTTTTGATAGATGAATAAAATCTTCTTTTGAGCGCTCCAATTTAATTCTTTCCCTGGGGAATCTTGTGAGAGGGAAAGGGCCCGCCTTCCTCACAAGATTCACCCTTCTGTTCTTGTAGTTTGTCTAATTCTTTACATTGTTTTCACTTTACTTTAATTCTGTTGCTGAACACTAGTTGCACAGTTCTGTAGTACTCTGTTTCCTTAACGCTGCATGTGTTTAATACATTCATTCTTGAGAAGTTGAGAAATCTATTTCTGTTAATTGTGTGAATGTATGATGCTGGGAAGCAGGTGCTGAAGATTCCTGTACAAAGGAATAGGGTCCTGCTCCCACCAATTGCCTTTCTTTTCCTGCAGTGTAATTAGAAACAGGAGAACAAGTGCTGAAGGTTCCTGTTCATGGGAATAGGGTCTTGGTCTCTTGAGTTATCTTTTCTACAGTGTGATTAGTGTCAGGCAACAGGTGCTGAAGTTCCTAATTAAGGAATAGGGTCCTGTTCCTGCTATGGTTGATTGATTTCTTTTCTTGCAGATTGATTTGGATTTTAAACTGCAACATAGGAATTATTTCTGCTATAACATAAGTGACTTCAGCTTTGATTAAACAGAGTGTGAATAATTAGATTTGTATATTGTGTGGATTTTTACTACAACATTGTTCTTGCTTTTGAAATTGAGCATATCCAGTGCGTGATTGTCTTTGGAATAAAAAGACTTCCTCGGGTTGACAATTTATGTGGAGCTTCAATTGTGAAAACAATTAAAGCGACCAACATTTTGGCGCCGTTGCCGGGGAAGGAAATTATAGATTTCAAAAGCATTAATATTTTCTTTTTAAATGTGCAGATTGTATGAGAGGACGCAGAAACCAGAAGAAAAATAACCCCACAGGTGGCAAAGGCAAAGGAAGGGGAGGAAGAAAGAATTTTATTGACGAGATTGTATCAAAGGCTGAATCATCACAGAGATTAAGTTCTCGAAGATCAAAACTTCAGCACTCCCCTCAATCAGATTACAAAACAGAGGAAGTTGTGGGTCCTGAAAATATAGAAGAACCGGTGATTGAAGAACCAGCAGTCAGTGCTGGAGAGTCAGAAGAAAGTGTTTGTAAATCAGCAGAGCACATTGAGGAAATAATAGAGAGTGTTGGACGTGTTAGAGTTAGTGTCAGTCTTTGCAGCCTTCCTCCAGTGATCAAACGTGCTCTTACAAAGTGATTTTAAGGTGTCAAGGTCAAATTTTGTCATTTCAAAGAGTCTTCAAGCAAAATTTGGTCACTAGGCATTAGGTCTAGGGTTTGCTTTCACTCCTTCCAAAGTTGTCCAAGTGTCAGTCCATGTCACCATTCAGCTGAGTGTACCATCATTCAGAGGGTTGTCATCATCATGTAAAGTTCCATTGGGTCATTTTACACCTTGTTCATGCTTCAGTTGTGCCTTGGTAAGGTCCATTTCCCTCTCCTAGGGTTTTGGAGGTAATTTCTCTTGGATGGTCAAATCATTAGAAAAACTTGTATTCTGATGTTCACACACCTTCCCCTATCCTTAATATACCTCATTAAACACTTCCCATCACTGAGATCCCCCAAATTCCTCATTTTTGCACAAACCCTAGTTTCTTGCCACAACTTGGCAATTTTCTAGGCTAGGCCTGTGTTTTGCCCTTTTGGACCCCTTCCCCTCACTCAATCTCTATGATTCCACTTTCCCCTGCTTCCTAACATCCCTCCCTAATTCCCAAAATTTCCCCAAGAATTTAGAAGCCCCCTATCCCCTTCATTTCGCTTCATTTCGACAAAATCCCTTGTTCCACACATCGGGATCGGTTTCACTCAAAAGATGTTTCAGAGCAATCAAAGATGAAATTTGGGAAACTAAGAGAGGTTTTTGTCCAAAACATGCCAAGGAAGAAAAAAATCCTTCACTTTTTACACAGGTATCATGGTTTTAGAGAAATATCAAAAATACCGTTGCCTCAGGAGAATTGAATGCACCTCTGAAGTGACCTTGGGAAAATCAAGTTTTCTCCTAGCATGTTTGGCCAAATGACTTGCATGATGAGTCAAATGATAACTAGACAGAAATACCTTTCCAATGAGCTATCATGAGCTCAATTTGGAGTTGAGGAAGACCTTCAAAAGTTGATTGCAACAGCGCTCTGCCTTGAGGCAGCCTCATTCTGCTCATTTTGACTAGTGTTGGGAGATTTGATTTTTGACAGGGTAAATGGAATCCAAATTGCATAATTCTACTTGTGTTGGAAATTAGACTCCAATATCTTTCCAACGAGCTATCACACGCCCGATTTGGACACCGGGAAGGCCTCCAAAAGCTTCCTGCAAAATGCACTATGTGGCAAGAGGCATGCGACCCACTTGAAGTGGATGCGACCCACTTGAAGTGGTTGCGACCCACTTAAATCAGAACCCAGAAAATTCATTTTTTGCGCCCAGATTCGATTCTAATCGACTCCAAAAGCTTCCAAACAGGTTTTAATCATTTTTCAATGGATTTTTAGCATGATTATGATGTTATAGATGTTGAAGAAACTAACCATGCTTGGAGAAATTTGTGTAAACCCTACATTCACCATGCAAATGATTCCTCAAGGGTTTTCAATTGTATGGGAAGTTTATGAAGAATTTGGAAGCTTTTGAATGGTTCACACCCTAGTGCATTGTATATGTCACCCTCACGCCTTCAGTCATCATTTTATCATTGCCATTATACCCTTTCATGTTTTGCACAGTTTTCATGTTGACTTGTATTTAACCTCCATCACTATATCACTGTTGTCATCATCATTCGACTACCATTGTCATGTTCATTTTGTCTTTCATATGGTCTTTGCAATGATGGTCCTATTCTACATTACATAAAACACAATCCTTTGACAGATTTTTGGCCATTATTAAAAGTTGACCACACATTTGCATTTGGTACTCATTGTCAAACTTACTTGTGATCGAAACAGTGATAGTTATTATGCCATTAAAGCAGAGCCATCCTCATGATGATTTTTTTTTTCTTTGATACTTGGGTACATGTGTGACATTCATTGGGTTTTGAACAAACATTAAGACTTTGCCTTCACTGCACCTATATGAGCATCCATATTGCAAATATCTTGTTCAAAGCCATGTCAGAGACGGATTCAGTTTATGAGCAAGGATATGAGCAGGACAGTGACTCAACCATTGAGGTTGATGTACTGAGATGGAGAATATCAGTGCGCCAGTAGTGGTAACATATCAGAGAGGCCACAGAGCTTTGTTTGCAGCATCACGACGAGTACTATCTCCACATGGGGTGGAAGGGGTCTCGTTGACTTCATCAGCAGCGCGAGTACTATCTCCACATGGCGTGGAAGGGGTCTCGCCTTCTTCATCAACGTAGGTACATTCACAGGATAATGATAGAGACAAAGACATGCTTCGTCACATGAAAGGCCATTATTGGGCTCGCATGCATGTCTGCAAAGCAAGAATGAAGATTCTGAAGAGGAGGTTGAGCGAAGCACTAAAACGGCGGAAAAGGCCTGATCCACTCCGGATTTTGGCCGATGCTTCGTTGGCTGGGCAAGATACATGATGGAGGACCTCCGCTCCGAATTTGAGCAAATTCGGAGAAAATTTTGTCATTTTGAAATTTTTGGGTCAAAAAACAGGTTTTTCAGTTAAGTGGGTCTCACCCTCATATGCTCACTTTTTTTTGGGACACTTGCTGGAGGAAATTTTTGCATTTTTGGATTTTTCATGGTTATTTATGCATCCTCAGAAATCAACTAAGCATTTCATCAAAATCTGGATGGTCAAAGAGCTCAAAAACACCATGAAAACCACCTTGCTGCCACCTTTTGCACCAGCAGGAAGTACTTCTGGGAGAAAGAAGTTTTGGAGGGTCAAATGAGCTCCAAATTGGGAAATTACACTTGGGTTGGATAGTCAACATCCAGGGCTTTCCAACGAGCTATCATGAGCTCAATTTGGATGCCGGGAAGTACCTCAAATTCAGGCTGGAAAAAATGCGACCCACTTAAATTTTTGCTGAATTTTCAACTGCCAGCTCAGATTTTCGCCTAGTATGGACCAGTTTTGCTTGTGGATGGAATTTTTGGGTTTTTATGATGTAAATGTATATTGGGCATGTAACTTTGGCTTATTTTTATCTCTTCTAGAAGATTCACTCTCAAAAAGGTAAAAATCATGTAAATGGATCAGTTTCCACTCTTTTAGAGGCAAGTTGTTAGCTGCCTAGATTGTAGTTCCATGATTAGAATTGGTTGAAACTGATCCCTGAAGAGGGAATTCGACCCCTAGAGGTGGGGATTGGTGTTAGAGTGATCTATATATTGTAATTTCTGAGGCATTCTACAGGTTGGACTCTTGGGAGACTTTTGATATCATTGTACATATTTTTCATATTTTGGCTAAGGAAAGATCAGGGGTTTTGCGGCACTTGTTGGGATCCTTGTGGTGTTCTGTTCTTGATGGTGTTTCTTCTTTGTTTATTGTAAGTTTCTTCATGTTTAATGTATGCCATCCTTTCATTATGATTCTGAACTAAATTGAATGAGTGAATAAGGTTGAATCCATTGTTTACAGTGCTTGGCCTTTGAATTCAGTTAGTTCTATATGTTTTCAGCTGTTTGGAGAGGATCCAAGTTCTTCTTTGCCCTCTTCAGCTCCTCGTCGGTCTAATCTGTCCATATATCCAATCAAAAGCATCAAGACCATCACCTACCTCGCCCCAACTCGAACTCTGCAAAGGTCTGACCTTATCCCCGGACCCAAAATCTGTTTTCCCATTTCTCCAGCGAAAACCCAAAAATCAAAAAATCAAACATACCTATCTCTTTACTAGCCTAAAATCAGTTCCTATTGTAAGTCATCTCGCATCCTATTGCTCATTTTCTCGAGATTGACGGAGAGAGCCCTCTCCTGTCCTCGTAGGGCTAGCTACGAGGCTGAGCGTGGTTTGATGTAGCCTTGAGTTTTACTTCATTTCGGCCTGAGGTAGATTTGAGTGCTAACGGGACGACCAGTGGAAAACATTGAAGAGCCAGTAGAAGATCTTGACGATCGAGCAAGTGCAGTAGGAGAGCCAAAAATGGAAGGAAACAATGATGATTTCTTTGGTGGAGGATGTGTAGATCCTGAAGGAGAAAGAAGGGATGAAAATTCCCTCTCTACCTTGGGATTTCCTATCAGTGATCTCCCTGCAGGGACAACTCCTATGAAAAACATTCCATTGTCTGCTTTACCTAACTTCCATGGGTTATCCTCTGAAGATCCGGATGAATTTCTTTTTGAATTTGATATATTATGCAGAAGTTATGATTATGTTACTAATGCTCAAAAGTTGAAACTGTTTCCAGCCACCTTGAAAGGAAATGCTTTAAGATGGTTCATGAGCCTTGGAAGTCAGGTGATCATGACATGGGAGCAGATGAAACAGAAATTTCTGCTTAAATATCAAGACTACTGCTGGACGAGAGAAAAGAAGGATGAACTATTCAATATGGCACAAAAGCCGGACGAGAATCTGGAGGACTATATAGAAAGGCTGCAGTACAATATACAGAGATCTGATCATCCAAATATAAGTAAGGAAATTCACAAAACAATATTACTTAGAGGTTTAAGGGATGATTTTTTAGATATGTTAAACATGCTTGGCAAAGGAGATATATCTAAGGAATCATATGATGAGATTGTTGAACTTTCTAAGAGGTGTTCAAGGGGAGCTGCAAGGAACAGAGTAAGTAATAGAGATTCCACCTATTCAAGAGTGTAGAAATCAGCCAGTGGAGGAGCAACAAGAGCTGAAATAGGTAATTTACTTGAAGAATTTAAAACTGAGATGTTAAGTTCTTTTGCTTCACAAATTGACACTCTGCAGGTTAAGAAGAAGCAGGCTGAAGCAGAAGCAACTCTGGCTATCTTTTGCCCGAAGTGCAGAGGCAAACATCCACTAAGGGAATGCCCAATGGACAAAATACCAATTTGTACCCTTTGTGAGAAAGATCATGAAACAAAACAATTTCCATCTCTACCAGGAATAAAGGCAGCATTACAGCCAATGGAAGAAGAAGCTGAAGCAGTTTACCTGCTAACTCAAAGAAGACAATGGCAACCAAAAGGACAAGGTATGAACTCTAGTATGCCATTTAATCGTTGGAACAATTATTCTTCTTTTGGTCAAACAAATTACCTTCTTTAATCGAATCGTCAGGAGAAGCGTGCGGCCAAGTTACACTTTTGTGAGAATCGGGGCGAGAAAATTTTTCGAAACGATAGTTAGTAAGAACATTTTATAAAGTTAGTAGAACTATATAATAGTTGATCGAACTTTGTTAAATGATTCGAAGCAAAAAATTTTGGAGTCAGTTTAGATTGAAGACACGGTGACGGCACGTGAACGAATTTTTCAAGACTTTGTACATTAATGAGAGTTCGTAGGAACTTATACAAAGTTAGTAGAACTTATAAGCCAGTAGAATCGGGGGCAGAAAATTTTTTTCGGCAATAGACTTTTGTGAGAATCGGGGGCAAAAAAAATTTTTCGGCAATAGTTCGGCCGAACATTTTATAAAGTTCGGCCGAACTTTATAATAGTTCGGCCGAACTATTTTAGTACGTTCGGCCGAACTTTTGAGTCCGTTTATATTGACGGCACTGTGACGGCCCAGTAAACAGAATTTTTGCCAGAGGTTTGGAAAACCGGCAATGGTAGTTCGGCCGAACTCAGTTGAAAGTTCGGCCGAACTCAGTTGAAAGTTCGGCCGAACTCCGTTTTTATAAATAAATCGCCCGCGAAGGTTGTCAGTTTACTGTTTTCATTGTTTTCGCGCGTCTGTTTGTTTTCCGCGCGATTGTTGGTCGAGGTTCTGCTGCGCTGGGCGATTTCCGCGCGATTGCTGGTCGAGGTTCTGTTGCGCCACCGTTCTGGTCGAGGTGCTGCTGTTGATCGATTGCTGGTCGAGGTTCTGCTGCATCCGGTCGAGTTTCAACGCGCCACCGTTAAGCTGCATCTGGTCGAGGTTCAACGCGCCACCGCTAAGATCTGCCGGGTACGTTCTGGCCCGGGATGTTATTGAATTTATGTTTATGTTTATTAAACTGAAGATTGGAAGTGGGATGATGTATTTCTGGAATCATTGGGATTTGATAATTTAAATAAAAAAAACAGTCACTTGTAGCTAAATTCTAAGTGCTAGCTATGCATGCATTGTGTCTACGATTAAAGTCCTCATTAATTAGAGCATTAGTACATTTGTTATTGGTGACAATCAAATGATTACTTCAGCCTTACACTCTGCTAGTTTCTCCTACAACCATGAGTTTGGGCATAGATTATTTTTTTCCTAATTTCTAAACAATAGAATGCTCACCAGATCTCCCAGCTCAATATTCACTAGACTAAGTCACTGGCCTGTACCACTGTGATTTTAACTCCAATTGGGTTTTCACACTGAAAAGACAGTATTATAGATCTGGAATTTTGGCCTGTACCACTGTGATTTTAACTCCAATTGGGTTTTCACACTGAAAAGACAGTATTATAGATCTGGAATTTATGTGCAGCAAACACATTGAACTAAAATTCAGACACACAATACATATTCAAGTTGGGCATTGAACTCATTGGCTACAAAAATCCATATAGATAGTAATATGACTGATATAACTTGCCCTAGATGTGTATTGAAAGGGATGCGATGTTATATTTGTTGGGTATGAATTGTACTGTAAAACAGAGGATATAAATTCAGCCCGAGAGAAGATTTTTCATTGGTACTTTGAAAGCATATTAAAAAAAATAGTACATTGTCATTTTAACAGAGTAGATTTGAATTGAATCATTTGTCAGGTATTGGTACAGCTTGTTGAGAAACCAAGTGCAATGTAGTTTAGCACTTAATTTCTCATTTTGATAAGTACTTGTGAATATTAGATGTCTTCTTATTATTTATTATGTTTTCTTCATCAAGAAATTATACAATTGTTCAAAAACATGAAGATCACAATGAGATAAAAGACTACCAATAGCCAGTGAAAAAACCACAAGGGGAAAACCCAACAATCCTTCTCTTATAGAATTAGATAAAAATGGGAGATATCCAAGACCAAGACCAAACTGCCACAGGATACCAATTCCAAACCTCCTCCAAGTCACCTCCAAGAATCAAAGTCAGCACTGATAAAATATGCTCTAATATAGTCAAAATGCATCTAAGTTGGCTTGTTTCCTTTATCCATGCCTCACTATCTGTTGTTGGCATAGCATGATGCACTTTCCACAAGCCTCCTTGGCTTTGGAGCATTTTCCATGTTTTCCATAACCAAGACTCAAATAATTAGGCCCTTCTTGAAGAACATTTGGCTCAACTATGCCTTGTACATGCTTGCCTTTAAAACCCTTTACTTTCATAGCACATTTTCATCAAAAAATTTCTCAAAAGAATGTACGTAGATCCTAGATCCTACTCCTGAACATGTATTTCAATCATAAGCAAGCATTAAAGCATTAGCAATACCCAAAACAAGACAGTAGAACAATCCTCAAAAGATTAATTTTCATCCACTAAAGAGCAACCCTCTTACCTACCACGTAGTTTATAATTTGTTAAATTAAATATCAAATGTTGTTATTATAGAAGATATGAACATTGTCAATTTCATAGTAGGATTTTAAGTAAATGATTAGTTTGTTGGAAAGTAATAGATTTTGGTTTGGTTTAGATAGGAATTATAAAAACCATATTATAGGTTCAATTAATTAACTTTTTATAAATTGTATGAACCATTGTAGTGTTTGTAGAAGTTAAATTTAACTTATCCTTGTTGTGTATTTGAAAAAATAATTGGATCATAAAAAGTTCAATGATTTATTCTCTATCATGTTTTCAATTGATTTGACCCTAGTCAATATGGTATTATTCTTTATCACAAAACTAGAAACTCCACTAATGAGGAACTCTATTACTTTATTCCTTTTTGCATTTCTTTTCTCTTAGTATTAGCCTTAAACATTGATTTTTGTTAGTTAGATATGATATGATTTTTTTTTTTTTTACTTTAAGAACCAAAACTTTGGAATTTCTCCAGCACTTCATATAGTTTATCTCATTTCTAGGGCCTTCTAAATACTTATTTTGAATGAAGAAGCATGCTAAATGCCTTTCTTTTTAGGGCTTTTTAAATACTTATTTTGAATGAAGAAGCATGCTAAATGCATTTCTTTCTTCAAAAGCATGTGCATATACACGTTTTCTTAATGTAAAGTGTGTATACATTATGTCTACATTTCCATTTTTGATTGAGAGTTAATTGCTTAGCATATATTGTGCAAGTGTACTTCAGAAGTATAAGAACCTGGATTGACAGTTAATGCAAGTAATTTATCTCACAATTTATTTACCGATTAGGATGCTTTGACCTAGTAACTTGAGAGATGAAAAAGATCCTATCACATTAACATGAGGATCCATTTTCACAATGAACATTAGGAAAAGACAATATTCATTGCAGTTGGTAATATAGTCAACTAGTAGACTATTAAATTATTAACAAAGTTGATGAAAAAATGCAAGGAATTTAAGGTTGCATTTCAATTTTGAAAATTTTCTACAATAATTTTTGTAGGATAATTTGTTAATGCAAGTTTCCATAGTTATTTATAATTTTTATTTTAATAGAAAGAGCCTTCAACCAAAAATACCCAAGGTTAGTCCCGCGTGTGCCCTTTGAGACACATTAGGTCATCCCACCAATTCATGCCCCATGCTTCATGAGTTGAAGGGTATCCTTAATACCCCTTAAGCACCCCCATTTCTCCCCACTCCATCATGTGATGTTGCCACCTCATCACGTAATAAGGGTTTAAGAACCAACGACCTCTTGTCTATTTATGTGAAACACAAACATTATACACAACATTGTCTCAATCTCCGACGATATCAAGATGTGTTGGTCACCATACGTCATGCCTCAATAGTAGCACCACCACTTACACCAACCTCATATGTTGATGATTCCTCTTCCACCATTTATTATGTCACGAACTCGGTTAATTAGTATTTGGCATGCCCTTGAGTGCTCTATGTTAAAGACACTCATCTTATCTATATGTGTTCTGTACTCATCAAATACCATCATCACTGCATGCATCAAGTGACATATCCCCCTCATCAAGATCCCAATCCGCCTAATTTTGGATGCTCCTCATACACTAAGTACCTTGACCATATCAATGGAATGCCCAACTCCTAGCATGGTTCCCACCACACCAACACAACTATTGGAGATTCAAACGACCTCACCACTTAGAAAATGATACGAAATTATTTCACCCCCTTGTACTAGAACAATACATAGAAAGAATAACATAATTAATAGAAGAGATAAAAATATGAATTAGAGGAAGGCATGGATCACATATTAAAGGAAATAATAGAGCTCATGTACAAATTTCCATATTTGTTGCATTTATGTGTGTCTAACATAACTCTACTTTCAACATCTTGCTTCATGCAACATGCACCATACTTTGAATTTGCAAAGACCCGGGAATTCTCCACCCCCCATTTAAATGACCCTACAAGTTGATTCTTTTAGTTTTTTCACTCTATAAGCATAAACGTACGATTATGCATGATGGAGAATCTCTAGCGCTTTCCCTTGTTAATATATTTAACAAGGGAAAGCGCTAGGTATTCTCCGTCATGCATAATCGTACGTTGGATTTGGTGATAATTGTCTCCATATTTTGGCTTTAGCATATATTGTGCAAGTGTACTTCAGAAGTATAAGAACCTGGATTGACATTTAATGCTTTTAATTTATCTCACAATTAATTTACCCATTAGGATGCTTTGACCTAGTAACTTGAGAGATGAAAAAGATCCTATCACATTAATGTGAGGATCCATTTTCACAATGAACATTAGGAAAAGACAATATTCATTGCGGTTGGTAATATAGTCAACTAGTAGACTATTCAATTATTAACAAAGTTGATGAAAAAATGCAAGGAATTTAAGGTTGCATTTCAATTTTGAAAATTTTCTACAATAATTTTTGTAGGATAATTTGTTAATGCAAGTTTCCATAGTTATTTATAATTTTTATTTTAGAAAGAACCTTCAACCAAAAATACCCAAGGTTAGTCCCCCGTGTGCCCTTTGAGACACATTAGGTCATGCCACCAATTCATGCCCTATGCTTCATGAGTTGAAGAGTATCCTTCATACCCCTTAAGCACCCCCATTTCTCCCCACTCCATCATGTGATGTTGCCACCTCATCACGTAATAAGGGTTTAAGAACCAACGACCTCTTGTATATTTATGTGAAACACAAACATTATACACAACATTGTCTCAATCTCTGACGATATCAAGATGTGTTGGTCACCATACATCATGCCTCAATAGTAGCACCACCACTTACACCAACCTCATATGTTGATGATTCCTCTTCCACCATTTATTATGTCACGAACTCGGTTAATTAGTATTTGGCATGCCCTTGAGTGCTCTATGTTAAAGACACTCATCTCATCTATATGTGTCCTTTACTCATCAAATACCATCATCACTGCATGCATCAAGTGACATATCCCCCTCATCGAGATCCCAATCCG
Source organism: Pinus albicaulis (assembly GCA_034641835.2). NCBI lineage: Eukaryota > Viridiplantae > Streptophyta > Pinopsida > Pinales > Pinaceae > Pinus > Pinus albicaulis. The sequence continues at coordinate 974,523,706 of CM076575.1, forward strand.
CCTAATTTTGGATGCTCCTCATACACTAAGTACCTTGACCATATCAATGGAATGCCCAACTCCTAGCATGGTTCCCACCACACCAACACAACTATTGGAGATTCAAACGACCTCACCTCTTAGAAAATGATAATAAATTATTTCACCCCCTTGTACTAGAACAATACATAGAAAGAATAACATATAATTAATAGAAGAGATAAAAATATGAATTAGAGAAAGGCATGGATCACATATTAAAGGAAATTTAAGCCAACCTAGAAAGAAACCAACTCTTCGCTCCCACTTCAAATAATTTTTAAGAGTAAACAATGAAAACAACAAATTGATCTATGTACTAGATGTACAACATTCAACCATACCTATATAAAGTGTGTACAATGAAATTAATGTTGGTTTACTTCAACACTTGGAAAATATCTTGTTTCTATCCCATTTGTGGAAGTTATGCAAATATGAAATAAAGATATGAGGTTATGAAGTTCTTAAATTTGATGAAGTGTAGATGACCCTACTTTTGAGGATTATCCTATAGAGTTATAAAAGATGAATCAAGGGAATAAAAATGTAATTCATAAACATTTACATATATTCCTACTAATAAATAAAATATTATTACAGAACTATATGCTAGATTTAGGAGAAACAACTGATGTAATTCCTTTGAAAGTGATGAAATAATTAGGCCTTACAACAACTAGGGCATATAGAAATGTATGTGCTATGGATCCTATGAAAATCAGGATGGGTAGAGTAATAAATACACATGTTTTGAAATTTTTTGAGGAGTAACTCAAATCATGCATATATACAAAATGAAGTGGCTACTCTCTTCATATTCCATGAGGGACTATTGTTCTTCCTAAATACTATTCATATCATGTACCTCTGAATTATTTCTAGTGAAATTAAATGACTTGAAATTAAATTTCCTAAAGCCTATTGAAATTTCTCCTTCAAAATAAAAATGCACTCCCATTTGATTCTCACAGATAGGTTGTAATCATGAGGCTCTCGCTCAAGAGTGGACCTTCACAAAATCTTGTGACATCTTGTCACAAACAAAACCATCAAACTGAAAACACATCATTTTCTCCTTCAAAGAAAAAAAAATTCACATCACGTGAATATGTCCATGTACTCTTACATATTGGTGTACAAAACCATCAACCAAACAAGTTGACAAAACATGCCTCTTCAAACAACTGACTCTGAAGACAAATAATAGAGCTCATGTACTTTCAACATCTTGCTTCATGCAACATGCACTGGATACTTTGAATTTGCAAAGAAATTAATGAAACATCAAAATACATGCTAGGCCTTAATTGAATAAGAAATCTAACCATTTGTTAGCAAACCATTTCAATGGCGCTTCTTTTTCTTTCAACTATGTTGAATTTAGTTTTTAGTTATATTTTTAATTTTGGAGAAAATAACTATTTATTTCATGTGTAATTAGATTAGTGATTTCATGTGTTAAGGTTGTGGATTCAGGCATTGAAACAACACTATTATATTTCAAATTTAAAAATGATGGTTTGAGTCCTAGGTAGCTTAGAATCCTACTTGTTTTCAAAATAAGGATGCACTCCCATTTGATTCTCATGGATAGGTTGTAATCATGAGGCTCTCGCTAAAGAGTGGACCTACGCAAAATCTTGTGATGTCTTGTCACAAGCAAAACCATCAAACTGAAAACACATCATTTTTCTCCTTCAAAGAAAAAAAAAATTCACATCATGTGAATATGTCCATGTACTCTTACATATTGGTGTACAAAACCATCAACCAAACACAAGTTGACAAAACATGTCTCTTCAAACAACTGACTCTTAGCTCAAATAATAGAGCTCATGTACTTTCTCTAACAAGGGAAAGCGCTAGATATTCTCCATCATGCATAATCGTACGTTGGATTTGGTGATAATTGTCTCCATATTTTGGCTTTTTGACCCGCAAAACATAATTATTTTAGAAGGGAGGGAAGGAGGGATGATCACATTGACTTGCTTGATGACCTGTCTATGAAGATTAACTACCTCAAGAACTATTTTTTTTGCGTAGGGAAAGACACATTCCCATGTCTGAGCATGAAAACGTTCTTTGATATTGTTAATGCCTCTAGTGTTTACTTCTACAAGTTCTATAGGCAGAGTCTGTAAAGGGGCAGGTAGCCTCTGGATCTCATCTTTTATGAAAGGTGACATATCTAGTAAATGCCCCTGCAGTCAATCTCTGGAATGGATCTAAATAGAAGTTCTTCATTTTTTAATATTCGTAAAACACAACAACTTTAAGGTAAACTATGTACATGTTCCATTCATCATGAACACAAACCTCACAAGCCTCCTTGGACCTGTTGTCACAATCCATTCATGGGATAGGTAGAGAGGATGACATTTCAAAAATTTATGCATATAATATGTAGAAGGGGTCATGTATGAGATGGTGTGAAGTGATGATGATGGACATGGTAAATTTTCATGTGCCAAGTCATTTTTAGATGATGATGACAAACCAATATTAGCCATTTTAAGGTTATAATCATTAACAAGAAATATGGGTAAGGAAATTCAAAGTGCCAAATTCTAAGGAAAAAGCCATATTTGCTTCTCAAAAACTTTATTTGATATATTCTTAAAAAACCAAGTACAAATTTTAGTAATTCTAGAATCATGCTTTACATAAGGTAAAAGTGGGGAACTCATGACGTGTACTATAGATAAAAAAAAACATTTACACTTACCAAAAAATATATGATAAAAATTGACAAACTACATACCCTTAAGCTCAAGGGGATATAGTACACGTAGCCTTCCATATAGATAATGAAAATAATTGTTCTAAGTCTCATGTTGCTTCTCATGTTATTTTATAAACCTTGGTTGGAAAGAAAAATAGGAGGGCTGAAATGTAAGAAATATAGAACATATTGGATTTAACATCCCCAAATTGGATTTTACTCTGAGGTATTGATTTTTTGAAATCTATTTTGTGAATGTCGACCAATAGATATATATCATGGAGGATGAAAGACAAAGATCAACCGAATCCCATATGGAGTCTCGGGGATCGGAGGATGTTCACGGTATTTAAATATAATCTTAAATCTACATACATGTGTGTACATATGGAATTGATTTTTTTACTAACTTTGTGAGTGAAATTAGTTGTTAACAAGTTTCATATTTTAATTTTTAGGAGGCAAGAGGAGAAGGCTTTCTACTCCATCAATGGAGCGTGGCCAAGGTTCAACCGGTCGAGGTAGCAGGGTGCCGGACGGAAGTGATATTTATTCCCCCGAAGGCCAGCAATCAACGGCTGCTGGTTCTCAACAGGGTCGTTGTGGGTCTGGTTCTCAGCAGCATCATTCTGGGGCTGGTTCTCAGCAGGGTCATGTTGGAGATGATGTTAACCAACAACATCAAGGTTGCCATCAACTTCAATATTTTTTCATTAAATTTTTACAACTTTTTTTACACATGTTTTTTCTAATATATGAAATTATATATATATTGATGCAGAGGCTCAAAATGTTCGAGCCAGTGGTCAAAAAAGACGCAGGGCAGCGCGCTACATTGAAGAAGAAGGTTGTCAACCTAGCACAACTTATCCGGCTGAGATTACTGATATACCATGGGAAAGGAACATGGCGGAATGCACCTTACAAAGGTGTCAAAGCCTTTATGCAAAATTGAAGACAGATCTCCAGGATTTGACTCTACCTGCTGAGAGTAGACAAAGCCTACAGATAGTTACACATTCATTGAGTGAAATGGTAAAAGTGTACAAAGATTTGGGGCCAACCACTGATTCGTTTGTAGAAGTGATGAGACAGAGAAGAGAAATAGTGATAGGTCCCGATAAATGGTAGGACATAAAAAAACAAGTTTCAAGAGAGCGGGCTAAGTCAATGTTTAATTATAAGGAAGGGCCAAAAAGAAAGATGTTGAAGGTGCAGTATTTCAAGCACCCAGACATAGCAAAATATTTGTATAGTCGACATCTTGCGTCCTTTGGAAGGCTTCCATGGAACGATGAGGTTCCTCTTTATTTTGCACAAATGTTTTATGCAGAATTTTTTTTGGGTATGAAACCCGACTACAATGATCTTCCTTCAGATTTTTTTGGCCCGGGGAGAGGTCGATTATGTCAACGTAAGGGCGCAAAGCGAGATGTGGAGTTGCCTCGCCCTGAGCCGCCATTGGTGAGTCGACCGTCTCGAGTCGAAACCTTGCGATCAGAGATGGATGCGACTTCTCAAATAAGTCGTGGAGCAAGAGATGTTATGATCGAAAATGTTCATAGCGGATTGAGTGGAGTCGATCTTGGCTTAAATCGACAAAGAGCACGTGAATATGCACGTGCCAATTTTGTTTATCATACAGATGAGGAGATTTACAACATGAATGTTGAAGATCTCCGAACATACGCAATAAATTATCGCAATGGTCTGCAAGCCCTAATTTTTCGTGAGGAAGAGGGCACCGGAACGGTATGTGTTAGTGACCTTAGGATTTGAAATTATATTTACATATACATGTGTACAATTTGTAATAAATACATGTGTATGTACACATGTATACATTTATTTGTATGTGTACATTAATCTAACAAAAATGTATGATTATATGTTAAGACACCATTTGCAGTTCTCAGGCATGATGCGTGATGAAAATGTTAATATTACATTCGGGACCTCTGGCTCAAACGATGCAGATGGGTCTGCCCATCATGATATGTTGGCACATGTATGTTAGTGTTTTTTAAGTGACTCTAAAATAAATAATTGTTGCCACACATGTACATGTATGTATATATATAATTCGATAAAATGTTTTAACGGGTACCGATTCCGTCTGATGTTTTTGGGATCCCGGTACCTTCTTCTTCTTTAGGAGATATACCTTCTACTTCATTGGGAGATGACCAAGTATGGACAATTTTTCACAAGTTCAAAATTTATGTTACCTCAAAAAGTTCCATAAAAAATTGAGATATAGAGAGAGATCTATATTTTGAGTTATTTAAAATTTTTTGAATTTAGGTTTGTATAGAAGATTTTTTTAATCCGAGGACTTTAGCGACGGAGATAGGGACATCCACAGCATTTGAAGAAGTTGTCTTTAGTTATTTTTTTTAATATTATTGTTCAAATAAGTTTATATATATGTACACACGTGCATTTTCATTTGAAATTTTTTAATTTATATAAATTATTTCTGTATATATATATATATATATAAATTTATATTTAACTGTACATGTATATTGTACAGGTTACCACTAGAGATGTTTCTATGGCAGATCCTGTTCATCAAATGGAGAGGCAACCTTACGAGGTATTGCGCGATTTTTTTTGTTATATTTTGTTTTTTACATGAAGTTCTAGATATATATATTCTCGTTAATTTTTAAAACTTCAAATTTTAATGTTCAAGTACATGTACATTGTGTATGTAGGTTTTCCCTTTACAAGATAGTGAGCCAACCGGGACCCAGAGGCTAGATCTTCCATTTGACGGACAAGACATACAGTAGATTTGATTTTATTTCAAAATTTAGATGGTTTTAAAATTTGTTAAACTTGATAGAGTTTGATACTTGAGTGAGATTTACAATTTTTGGACATATTTTATTACAATATGTTTTTTGGACATATTTTTGGACATATGTTAAATGTTTTTGTTGGATAGTTGAATTATAATTGGCATGGCATGTGATATTTAATGTTTTAAATGTTTTTGTTAGATAGTTGAATTTTAATTGGCATGGCATGTGATATTTAATGTTAAATGTTTTTGTTAGATAGTTGAATTATAATTGGCATGGCATTTGAAGTTTTTAAAACTACATGAATGATGGAATGTGAACCTACATTTGCACATGTGGTAAATTGAAATGTTACTTGTAACAAGACAATACCCATTGATTTCATTACATTATATATGTTGATTTCTGATTTGATATAATTGCATACATATGATGGTACATTACTTGTAAAGTCATTGGATTAATAACTTGTTCATTGATTTGAGTTTTCTTTGGATGGTTTTAGTACTTTTGGCATGTGAATGTGAAGTAATGTTGTCATTGAATTACATTTGACATTTGATATTTAATGTTAAATATTTTTGTTGGATAGTTGAATTATAATTGGCATGGCATGTGATATTTATTGTTAAATGTTTTTGTTGGATAGTTGAATTATAATTCTAATGGTATCCGAAGTTTTTAAAACTACATGAATGATAGAATGTGAACCTACATTTGCACGTGGTAAATTGAAATGTTACTTGTAACAAAACAATCCGCATTGATTTCATTATGTAGTATATGTTGATTTCTGATTTGATATTTAATTGCATGTATGATGGTACATTACTTGTAAAGTCATTGGATTAATAGTGTTCATTGATTTCAGTGTAACATGAATGATAGAATGTGAACCTACATTTGCACATGTGATAAATTGAAATGTTACTTGTAACAAAACAATCCGCATTGATTTCATTATGTAGTATATGTTGATTTCTGATTTGATATAATTGCATGTATGATGGTACATTACTTGTAAAGTCATTGGATTAATAGTGTTCATTGATTTCAGTGTAACATGAATGATAGAATGTGAACCTACATTTGCACATGTGGTAAATTGGAATGTTACTTGTAACAAAACAATCCGCATTGATTTCATTATGTAGTATATGTTGATTTCTGATTTGATATAATTGCATGTATGATGGTACATTACTTGTAAAGTCATTGGATTAATAGTGTTCATTGATTTCAGTGTAAGCGCAAAAAATTATTGACAATGTAGAATGATTTTTGTGTTATAGTAACTAAACCTAATAATATTGGAGAGCAAGAGAGACTTGAGGTATGGTGTTTACTACAAGAGTTTGAGCTAAATATTTAAATGGTTTATCTATCTTTCATAAAATAGTTTAAGATTGATCACAAGAATTAAGAGTTCATGTCTCGGTCCATCATTGGTATGGTCCATCATAGAATGATCATCCATGTCAATGACTCTTAATTCTATCTTTCCAAACCATGACCCTACTCTCACATGTGTGCTTTTCATGACACCGGTCGTGCTACTTTTATCCTTGAGTTGACTGCCTTGAAAGCACTCAACTCTTTCTCGATGCTAGCCTTCCTCTTTCTAAGAGATGAAGCTGCCTTTCGACTTAGGAAGCTATGGGTATCCCCGTGTCTATCAAAGCAGAGAACTTTTTCCCATGTACGGTTGTAGACATGAATCTCAAGTCCAAGGAACTTTCATCATCATTCCTCCTTGTCTTGTGCCTTACTTTCGCAATCTTCTTCAACATTTCCTCTTCCAATATGTTTTTTGAACTAGCCCTTGGCTTAACAATGTTTTTCACATATCTCTTCTCATGAAGCTCCATATAACAATTTGATCCTGGGCTTGCTTGAATTGGTTCAAGCTCTTTCTTTTTCGAATTCTGTCTAATTGCTCCAATACGACATATATTGACTCCTTCCAAACGAAGTGCACCAATCCTCTTAGTGTGGTGGTCTTCTTTTCCAAGTGTGCCAACACATGCATTTTCTTTCTTCAAACCAATAGGTTTCGGATCAAGAAAGTCCCTCTTGATCTTATCTTCCATGTTCTTGACTTTACCCTGCAACGTGGTGCTTATTTCCTTCAAGTGAGCCCTTTCCATAAAGAGTTCCTGAAGTCTTTGTTCACCTTGTCGTATCTCCATGTCAAGCTTTTCAATTTCAGCAATTTGTCTAGAAAGTCCATCCTTGGAATTTCTTGCGTGAAAAACCAAGTAGGTTGAACCAACGTTGGTCTAGTGCATTGGAATTCATTAAAGAATTGGTCATTGGCGCTGCTTCAAGCTAGGAGTGAGCATCGTCACCAACCTACATTGACTATTTTACACTCCCTATGGTGAATGATACTTTAAATTGATTGACAGTCTAAGACTTTCGAATTTTTCCGAATGCCAAATGATCTTACAAAGTGAGTATTTATAATATTCTAGTAGGTCATTCGGCGACAACTTTTACCAAAAACTTGAAACGACTTTGGCGTGTGATATTTAATTTGTTAAATGTTTTTGTTGCATTGTTGAATTATAATTGGCATGGCTTAACAGTGCTTTTCACATATCTCTTCTCATGAAGCTTCATAGAACAATTCGATCCTGGGTCTGCTTGAATTGGTTCAAGCTCTTTCCTTTTCGAATTCTGTCTAATCGCTCCAATACGACATATATTGACTCCTTCCAACCGAAGTGCACCAATCCTCTTAGTGTGGTCGTCTTAGTGTGGCGTGTGATATTTAATTTGTTAAATGTTTTTGTTGGATTGTTGAATTATAATTGGCATGTGTCATGTGAAGTTTTTAAAACTCCAGTTTTGGATGGTTTCAATCTACATTTTGCATGTGATATTTAATGAACTTTAAATGTTAAATGTTTTAATGATGCACAATATATAATCGAAAGGGTTTTAAGACTTAAAGTTTTGGATGGTTTTAATTTACAACTTAAAGTTTTGGATGGTTTCAACCTACATTTGCACATATGGTAAATTGAAATTATGTTACTTGCAACAAGACAATCCCCATTGATTTCATTGTATATGTTGATTTCTAATTTGATATAATTGCATGTATGATGGTACATTACTTGTAAAAACATTGGATTAATAGTGTTCATTGATTTTACTTTAAGCGCAAAAAATTATTGATAATGTCTAGAACGATTTTTTTGTTATAATAATTAAACCTAATAATATTGGAGAGCAAGAGAGATGAGGTATGGTGTTTACTACAAGAGTTCGAGCGGGGCATTCAGTGACAACTTTTACTAGAAACTTGAAACAAAGAGAATCTATCTTTGGCTAGGACATCATGTAAGATGCTCGACATAAACAATAAAATTGTACTTAAAAGCCGAGATTCGGGCAAGTGGGGACAACCACTTGTTATCTCGTCCCTTGGAGGCTAGGCCATATGGGGACCGAATCTGACTTTACAAAATAAAGTTAAATAGTTTGTACCATATGGTCGGAGAACATATACAAAAACAATTAATATACAAGAACAATTAATTTCATTCTAGAATATATATATCCAATACATATTTAACATTTTTAATCAATGCACATGTATAGAAAAACTATTTTCAGTGGAAACTAGAGCACGTGCTTGTATCCAAACAATTTGTAACATTTGCAAACCACAAATAACATAAGCAGTTCAATTTTTAGTTGAGTACTGAAAGGTTTAAAATATAATAAATTGTTGTCCTGACACTTCACTCAAAAAAAATTCTAATGGAATTCCATCCTCAATAATCCGTTCATGATCGGATTTTGACATTTTCCATTTCTTAATTTTTGATTTTTTCTTTGATTGAACTTCTATCAACTTTATGCGTGCTGCACACACCAAGTGACTATATTGACAACTTATGGAATTAGGTTCATAGTCTTCGAAGTAAACAAAGTCTCCACTTTGACGAGTTTGTTTGAAAAAATAACCTTTCGGTATAATAGACCCTTTGTCATACTGAAATCCGTGATCATTATAGTCTTGTAATAATTTCATTTTTTGTTCAGTGCAACGCATCAAATAATACTTCACATTTTCATCGTTGTTAATAGGTGCAATTACAGCAAAAACATCTCCTGCACAATAAAATAAATTTAACATTTAATTATGCATATTTAAATTTAAATTTGTAAATATTTAAATCATTAAAAAGTAATTCAATTGTTACCTTCTCTAACAAGATCAGAAACTCGATCACCATCGGATGATATTGTAGTTTCCTCTGATTCCATTTCTTCAATCATTTCAACAGACATTTTTCCCTTTGTATTTAGCTCTGTATGTTTCCAATCGTTCACATACATTTTGTTTTCACAGATGTCATTGGATTTTGTGTTGTCTATGCAAACATCACAAAAACAAGAATATTTTCTTTTATCCAATGCAAACACATTTGTGGACAATTTTGTTTGAATTGAATGCAATTTTAGAGTCCCTTTTATTGTTCCAACTTCATTTCCAATTGATCTATTTACGTCTCCGATTCCAATATGCCAGAAAAACCTTTATATGGAAAATTAGAAAGAATTTGTAAATATGATATCAAAATACAATTAAAAATAATCATTGCATGATAAATGTACAATGTTTAAAATTAGATTACCAATATAAATTAAATTGAATGTACCTTTGCACTTCTCGTGATGGGTTAATCTCATGGCTTAGAGCATTTTTGCACCATTGAAAAACTTCTTCAGCGTTCGCAAGTCGGCGTGCAAAGTGGTTCATTTGATATCTTCGAAGTACTCGTTTTATGCATGCTCCTGCACCGTCATGTTCTCCTTTTCCATGGCCAGTCTCAAAGAAATTCCAACAATGTTTAATGGAGGTTTTCTTATGAAGACGACACAGCCAAAAAAATGATCGTGCAGATTTGAATTGACCTGCGCATCCGTCTGACCATATCCAATGTTCATTGAATGTTATTCCACGATTTTTCAATCAATCATAAATTTTTCCAAAACAATGTTGTACAAAACATGTATCATGCGTACGATCGTCACTGATATAAAAATGATATTCTTTAATGATATGTCGATTTTCACTCGTGCTTTCTATATGATCGACATTTTGTTCAGCATGTCTATATAGAATATGGACGAGCATGGAGACTTGGTCGGAGTGATAGTATTCACTCTGAATTTCTTTTTGTGGAGCAAATGTGTAGTTTTCTGCAAAATCAATCACTGACAAAATGGTTCCTGGTGGAAAAACTTCACGAGATTTTTTTAATTGCAAGTCTTGCCATCGAGCTCTATGGGAATGCATGGTGTATTTGTAAATTTCTGCTTCAAACTTTCTCAAAAAGTCTATTAGAAAAATTTCGTCTTCTCGTAATTCGATTCTTTTAACACTATCTGCACTTTGAATCGATGTACGGGTATATTCGTATCTCTTCCATTTCACTTTCATGTTGGACAATGATTGATCATTTATATCAATACGATATTTGTTTTGAAATTTAGTCAAATTTCCACAATCAACGCATTTTTTACCACCAACACATTTCTTTTTGTAAAATAGTTCATCGCTTTCTCTTTCACATAGAATTTGAGATATGAATTCACGGATAGTGGAAGGAGGAGGTGAATCATTCCATAATGTTCTACCGAAATCAAGGAATGTGTCATAATATAATTCAAATTCCACATGATAACGGCAACAACAAGTGTCGCGTACGGTGATAGGTTTTACATACCATGGTTTTTGTTGAACAAAAGCACTGAGTGAAACTTGAATTTGACAATTCTCTTCTTTGAACTTGTTGAATAACTCTATTTGAGTGGTTTCCAAGAGATGTTTTTCATGTTCTTCGTATTGATTTCGTGCTATTCTTCTTCGCATCACATGTCTTGCGGTGGGTGAAACACGCGAATTGTTCTTCCAATATTCATATATTATTTTTTTAACATCTTCTCCAAGTCTATCTTTGTATGGTTGCCTACAAATAGCTCTCCAACAAGCGAGTTCATCATTTACGTCTATTTGCAGTCGAAATTTTCGATGTTTGTGCAGAATTTTTCGCGAGGTTCCTAGTGCTCGTGCCATAGATGTTAGATTCAAACGGTTCTCTTGAGTACTTGGTGAAACCATTGCCATTTGTATTCCTCTACGTATATTTGAAACATTTTTATCTCTAGATCTCTTAATTGACTCTATAGCACTACTCATATTTTTTATCACCTCTTCTTTCATTTTTTATCTTTGGTTGATTTTCGAATACCCAATAGTGTCGTCGCTTCTTTTAATTTCCTTGATGATAAGAGACCTTTCAACATTTGAGCTTGAACTGTCACCTCGGTTTTGAAAAACATTTCCAAAATTTTCTCGACACGATATCGTATAAAATAGTCAGGTTTTTTATCTCCATATGTGCGAGTGTCGACATTTTCTAACATCTCATTATCGATAGTGATTTCATCTGTACATATTCGAAAAAATAGTACATATTCAATATATAACTAAATTAATAAATATGTCAATAAATATTAGGAAAATTTTAAATATATCAATAGATCATAATATCTACATTTACATACCCGATTCAATTTCTGCTTGAGGTTGATTTTCTTCTTCAATATTTTGAGGAGTATCTCTGTCTGTTTACATTAAGCAAAATATTTTTCAAACTAGTTCATCAAATAAAAATTAAGCTTCACATTGTACATTGGGAAAACTTTAAAAATATATCAATAGATCATAATATTTACATTTACATACCTGCTTCAATTTCTGCTTGAGGTTCATTTTCTTCTTCAATATTTTAAGGAATATCTCTGTCTGTTTACATCAAACAAAATATTTTTCAAACTAGTTTATCAAATAAAAATTAAGCGTTACATTTTACATTAGGAAAATTTTAAATATATATCAATAGAGCATGTAATATTTACATTTACATACCTGCTTCAATTTCTGCTTGAGGTTGATTTTCCTCCTCAATATTTGAGAGAGCTTCTAACTTTATTTTGCGATATTGTCTCGTCTCTTCTCTACGTTCCTCGGGCTTTCTTTTTCGATCATATTTTCTCACACAAGTTCTTCGATTTCCCATGATAATAGGGTATGCGGTTCAAAAAATTTCCTTTAAAAAATTAGACAATAACTCAATTACAAACAATATCACAAAAGATTTAATTTAAAAAAATCTTTTCTAAAAAATACGTAATCCAATCCAAAACACGTACATATCTCTAAGAAAAATCACACCGCCTCCAAGAAATGTCTTCCAAAAAAATTCTTTAATCTTAAAATGTAAAGAAAAATTTTTGAACAAAAAAGCTCAAAAGATTTATTTCAACACAAAACACGTACATACCTCAAAGAAAAATCACGTCGCCTCCAAAAATGTCTTCCAAAAAAGTTCTTTAAATTCAAACTTTGAACCTCCAAGAAAAATCACGCCGCCTCCAGAAAATGTCTTCCAAAAATTTTTTTTAACCCCAAACTTTGAAGAAATTTTTTTGAATTCAAACCAAGTTGTAAGATGAAATGAAGTGCGAAATGTACGAAAATTGTGAATCATTTCACGGCAATTTATATTGACCGCGAAATATGTGTTTTGTAGGGGGCTCCACAAAAAATTTCGGCCGACGGAAAATTACACAATAGTTCGGCCGAACTTTTGATAATAAGTTCGGCCGAACTATTAAGGCGTTAGTTTTAGCGGCCCATAAACGGAAAACATAGTTCGGCCGAACTGTCGCTAATAGTTCGGCTGAACTATCGCGTCACTGATTACGCAGAGCCAAGCTCTGAAAACGGTTCTGCAACTTTGGACTGATTAAACTCCATGAAAACTTGTTAATTAACTGTCGGAACCAAGACAAGCATTTTCAGAATTAAATCTACTTTCAGGAAATATAAATTTTATGGAATTTCGTAAACGTTTATTAATTTTAATTATTTTTCTAATAAAATGAGTGCAAACAATTTTTGAGGGTCATCGTGATTCAGTGAAATCAAAATTTTGTATCTCCCAAAATACATTGTAAATTTTTTTTTTTTAAATTATGGGGCATTACATTGGTCCGTTGACTGTAATGGGTAGCTTTTAGATTTTTAGTTTATAACTTGTATGTTAAGAAATTTGTTGCCACACGAAACATATCAAAAATACGCAGTTTTTCGTATTAGACCAGTTCAAAAAATTCTAGTAATTATGATATGCATCCATTGCCTTTGTAAATATGATGAAACCAAAGTAGACTCTGTCTATATTGTTGTAACACATTTTGTTTTTTCAAAAACAAGAATTTTCAATGAATACAACGTTGCCACATAACATGACTACTTATGAATTCTTTGATTGTTAAGACACACACACTCAAAGAAACGCTAAGTTGACATATCAAATCCGCATAAAAAAATTTCAAAAAATAAGTAATAGAAAGCTAACAAAATTTCTCACAACTTTTATTTTTACCGCAAAATGAAATTCTACACGGAAAAATTGTTATAGTTTGCAGAAAGTTGAAGAACCCAAAAAAATGAAAAATTTTTCTCAAAAAAGGGCAAAAAGTGTAACCCAGCTTCACATTTTCACCCGATATATATGCATATATATGTAAATACTACATTGATTTTTTTTATAAAGATCCAATAAGAGGTATGGTGTTCATGATATGTTGGTTATGTCTTTAGCAGTATGATATGAATTAAATGCAACATCAAGTTATGTTATAAAGCTCCATTGAAAACATATTAGGGGAATTTTGAGGTCTAAAATGGGCCTCCTAAGAAAATTATAAAATAATAGTGGAAAGAATAAAATAATGTTTGATTACATCATCATATTTTAGAGGAAAAAAAGAAAAAACTATTTTTTTCAACTCGTATTTTCAACTTATCTCCCTATGGATTTACTCAAATTTCGAGTGGAAACAATCGTTGGATGAAAAATTTGATTTCTCATCCAAGGAGTACCCATGTTTCATATTTTCAATGGACCTTGCTACACAAAAAATGAGAAATACATGAAAAACATGATTGTAATCACGTTTTTTCATGTATTTCTCATTTTTCGTGTAGGAGGGTCCATCAAAAGTATGCAACATGGGTACTCTTTGGATTAGGAATTGAATTTTTCATCCAAAAAGTACTCTGGCTCGAAATTTTAGTAAAACATTAGAGAGATAAGTTGAAAATATGAGTTTAAAAAGTAGTTTCATTATTTTATTATTTTTTATTATTTTTACTTTTTTACTCCAAAAATGGTGAATCCTCTCACATGGTTGACATCATCATCTTGAATCCTATTAGTTCTTATAAATTTTATTTTGGTTGTAAATTTTTCTTAGTAGCCCCATTTTAGACCTCAAAATTCCCCTAATGTGTGTTTTACTAGTTTATAAGTGTCATTGAACACTGAGGACGGTGTTCCCCCAAGGGGGATGGGTTTGTAGCAACCCCTGGTTGATTTCCTATGTAATTAAACAACAAAACCAATTCCATGAGAAACGTATTCCAATTTGAATGTTAGGTAAAACTTAGTGATTGGGATCACTGGTGATTAATTAATGTTTATGGAAATTTAAAGGCATTGGAAAAGGTGTTGGAGCAAGGTCCCTTAGGACCGCAATTTTTGGCTAAATAATAGTATTTTTGTAAGTTTGAGTCATGTGCTATGCAAAGAAGATTCAAGGGGCTTTGGGGTGGGTAAAAGTTCCTTCATGAGTTGTAATTGGGTTAAGGGGTAAACTAGGGTCTCAAACCATGGTTTGAGGACCATAGTATGAGCGCAAGCGAAAGGTATAAATAAAAGTATAGATTGACTCAGATAGGTTAGTTAATTGAAGTAAGAATAGATGAATAACTAATGATAGAACTCTAAATTTGAATTTGTTGTAAGTGTTTGTGTCTGAAAGGCTCCTATTGGCTATGTGCGTAGAGACCTTAGTCTGGCTGTGTGCAAACCCCGCTGGCTATGTGCGCAGGTAGATCTGGTGAATTATAAGGGTTTCTGAAGACTGATTAATAAAGATATATTTTGGAAATTATGTGTACCAAATGCATCTGTGATTCACTTCTGTGTATGATTTATGTTTTCTGCATATGATTTTTGTTATCTATAATTTTGCGTACCTGCTATATTTTTTATGCATAAGATAATTGCATAGGTCTGTTATGTTAAAGGCTTAATATTACACTGTTAGAATAGTTAAAGGGATTTTGGATCCACTTTCTATGCACATGAGCAGGGTTAACCTGTGCTGGTTGACCTAGGGTTTCTAGTTAGGGTTTATGGTGCGCAAGACAATCTGTTTACTAATATAACTCTGAAGACGCCCACTTCACTTAATTCTCTCTCAAGGTGTGGAAACCTTGTTCCATCACCCCCCCATACTGCTTCGTGTGAGACTTTTGCCTGCACAAGTAGGTCATTTCCAAAAGGGCCAGTAGTAAGAGCGTTTTTTTCATTACGCGCTAACTCTGAACCTGGGTCAGGACCCCTCAAGCCAACAAATGGTTTTGTTGCCATGACCAGGATCATTTTGAGAGATATTAGATGTTGTGGCAGCCATCAAAGACTAAATTAGAAGATTGGTTTGAACAAAATATACACGAAATCGCCATTAAAGAGAGTAGAATAAATAAATTTTCTACTGAAGATTGGGAATAGAGGTACATTTTCACAGAGGTCCACGAAATCTTCTTTGTGACCTTTGCACACAAACTACATGAGTGGTTATTAAGTTTATTTGAGTTTTATACTTGCTAGAAGGATTATAAAATCACTCAGTGGACACCTGAGTTGATCCAACAGTTAGAAAGGATTGATAACACCATCACTCACACTGTAGACCATTGGGTTGACAATATTTTGGGTGGATTTGTGACAGAGTTTGTAGTTGATCATTTTGTGTCATATTGTGAAGCATAAATAAGGTTCTTCAAAGGACTGAGAGGTAAGTTCATGCTCTCTGCCTTTGTTGATTAAGATGTTATTATGCATAAAGGGTGTTCTATGCAATCACACCGAGTGAATGTCCCCAAACAAAGTTGAAAGAACTACACGCAGCAGAAAGTACTTCCGGGATAACCAAATAGGTGACATATTGGTATACAACCCTCTAATAAATTTGCATAATAGTGATATAGAGAGTGGTGAAGCTACGTGTGCAGGAGGTAACCCTCAATCCACCCCAGAGTCAAACTCACGTAGGGGCAGTTCATCCCCTACTCCTCAACCACCACCACCAGGAGGCGATATGGTTGCACCTATGAGGCTACCCACCTTTAAGGGTGTGGGAGATGAAGACATGGATAGATTATGGTTCTTTGCAGATGCAGTATGGACTGCGCAAAACGTCAACATAGATGTTGTCAAGAGGGCACAAATAGCTATGGCATTTGAGAGTCGTGCGCTAGATTGGTTTATGGGATATCAAACTCAGAACGTTGACCCTACTGTCGATGAGATCAAGAAACATTTGAAGCAGTAATTCAGAAAACCAAATTCCTACTCGCAATGTGTAACAGAGCTAAAAGAAATCTGATAAGAGCCAAACAAATTTGTCTGGGAGGAAGATAAGTGATTGAAGCGCACTATTAGCGATAGAGGATTTGTCTATGATGATCAGCAGCATAAAGAATGGTTTATTTCCATGCTCTTTCCACACCTATGTGGCCCTTTGAATTAATATAAAATTGATTCTCAGGCAGAAGCTCTTGAAGTTTCCATGATGTTGGAAGTCATGCCCAGAACTGATGACCAATTTGGAACTCTACAAATCCAGAATCAGTTAGAAGCGATGCATTTGGAAATTAAAAACCTGCACAGGGACACTGGTAAATAATCTTACGCATAGGTATGGTGTATACGATGTAAAGGTTATGGTCACAAAAAATATCAGTGTCCCATACTTCAGGATTACATGCAAGCGGGAGGGCCAAATCCATTGCGACCTAGAGATATTGTAGGACCAATCAGTACTCCCATGCTATGGTGCGTTGAGTGTCAAGTGACTGGACGACATGACACAAACCATTACCCTCGATTAGGAATTTATGTACTAGAACTGAAGCAAAAATGGTGTAAGTTTTGCTCTTCGGTTGGCCACAATGAGCACCACTGCCACACATTAGATCTAATGTTAGACAATGCCAACCTCTATAGATTTCATGCCAACCCATCCTCACCAGTGTCCCCCTCTGGGCATGGTGGATCTCCATCTAGAGGAAGGGGAGGAGGGAGAGGTGGAGGTGCAGGTCGCGGAAGAGAACAACTAATCTGCTACAATTGTCGAGTGTTGGGAACTTTGCGCGCGATTGTCTGAACCCTACACGACAGTATTGCGATTTGATCATGTTATTGAATATTGTCCTATTTTGATTGCTAGAATGCAGGAGAAGCAACAATAGACACCTACGCAGAATATAAAATGGTTAGAGCTAAACTGCGGGAAGATGATCCGAGTGTAAACATAATTACACGAAGTGGTGCTCCCACTGGAGAAGATGAGGGAAAGTAGGCTAGTGCAGAACCTTGGATAAGGAAATATTCTAAAAAGAAGGAAGGATTCAACCCTCAGAGAGAGAAGGAGACTTTTTTGGAAGCTAGAAAGGGATTTTTTGCTGCAAGTGCTTCCACATCCAAGTCAATCACAGAAGAAAAGTTCGATGACAAAGTCAAACCTTTCTTGCAAGTGTGCATCAAGCTATTGTGTAACCAGAAAGCAGTAGAAAAAATTCAAACTCTGATAGATAGTTGCGTAGATAAGGAGTTGCCTTGAACTAAGAGAAAGGTTGTAAACAAGATCTACAAAAATAAGAAGAGAACCAGTCGAGAGATGCGCATGACCATAGAGATTGGGGAATATGAGATGGATCAAGTCATTTTAGACTTGGGATCCAATGTGAATGTTCTACCTAAGCAGACTTGGCAGAATATGGGTGAACCAAAGATGGAATGGTCCAATATTAAGTTGCACATGGCCAATCAAAAAAATATTATCCCATTAGGACGACTCCCACAGGTTTTCAATCGATATCGTTGGAGTTAAGGTACCCATAGACTTTGAAGTAATACAAATTTTTGATGATACAGACCCCTACCCTGCACGGCTAGGACTAGATTTGGATATCGACATGGGGGGCATCATAAAATTGAAGCGCAGGAGTATGATCTTTGAAAAAAAATGGTACTCGGGTTATAATACCTTTGGATCCTGCAAAAGGGGAGAGAAATACATAACCAGTGCGTGCAGAAGATGATATCGACCACATCTACAAATTGACTGCACAAGATCAGGATTGGATCAACCCAACTGCAGATGGGATGATGAATTGGGAAAAGGATAACTCATGCTTCTGTGATTCAGATGGGGAAATGGAAAACTGGCAGAATCGACAACATGATGTTTCTATGTTGCACTGCCTCAGAGTCACTAAAAATTTATGATGTATCTCCTCAGTGGTACAATAATTTCCCTATTTTGATGGTTCTGGTAATGTTATTTTATTTTTTGAAGTAATGGAAAAGGCTGTCCCCGAAGATCGAAGGTTCTGAGCACTCGATCTTGCCATGCGCGCAACTCCAACACATTGGTGGGATACTCACAAAGTGAACTTTGAAACTTGGGAGGAATGTGACTATATGATGCATTTTCTCTTCACTCATCCAGTAACCAAATTGGATGGAGTATACATAGGAAAGGATGACCCATGCTCGCACTTGGATAAATGGAAAATTTCTTGGGGTGATGAAAATCAACCTGAATGGGTGCATATCTTTGTCCATACTCTACGAAAGCTGCCCACTGATTGGTACTTGGAAACAAATTTGTGCCAAGGAACTGATGGTTGGGCCTCATTAACAGAAATTTTTCTCCGCACTTTCAGTTTTTCTAGTGGATTTGAAGACATTGGCCAGGTATTGCATGGAATCCAAGAAGTCATCTTTGACACAACCAAACCTACAATAGAGGTTCCACCTATTAGTCATCAATAATTTTTACTGTCTAAAGATGACTAAATGTTAGTACTAGATTTATAAAAACAAGATTCATGAATATTGTGACTTTTAGAAATCTCACTGCCTTCATTATCCTTAGGATAAATTTTTCACTGTTTTACTACTATACCATGCCCTGGTCAGCCTACCACTCCTAGAAGACCCATCATGGGATCATGCCACTCATCTTCACTATGTTTTACCGCCTTTGACCTTAGCACTTATTTTGGCCTTGCCCGACCCCTCCATTTTCCATCTAAGATTACCAACCAGCCTATTTTTCCCCCTATTCACCAAATGCCTCAAGCATTGGTGGTCTCAAATCACCTATCTAGGCTCCGTAGATAAATCAAGATCAATATTTTTGGGTCTGCAATGCATAAGTTTTTCAAAAGCTCTGTTTTACACCTACATACCCCAAGTCAATCTTTCAGCGAAAAGCCAAGTCCAAGGAGTTGCCCACTAGGTCATTAGGGTTTCATAAGTTTTAGGGTTATTTTGGATGTTCTTAATCAGTGTTTTTCATGTGCCAAGAAATTGAATCAAATGGAAAGGGAGGTAAGCAACTATTTGTCCAAGTTTGATAATAAAAAAAATCCTTCAAGGAAGACATCCTTGGTCAAAACACAAATTCTGCAAAAGGACAGTTGCCCATCTTAAAACATTTCTACAGGAATGATTGAGATGGATATCAATAGAAAAGAGGTAAGGTGAGAGGCCAACTCCTCAGTAAAGTACATTCACAGCAAAGAAGAAAAGGCATGCCTAATTCCAAAGAGAATCAGGGTTCTTCGGACTAATTGGCTAAACAGTATTGTCAACCAAGAAGCCAATGCAGAAACCACAAGGATGGAGGTACATCAACACCACTAAGCATGAATTGAAGATTTATTAAAACTAGAAATGAAACCTCCATGATGACATAAGGGAGATAATTTAAATAGGCTCTTGAAGGTGACCTCCAGGGTCTGCCAAGCTGGAAATATTTCACTGTCTCAAAATGAAAGGATACGGCCAAAGGGAGATAATGACAAAGCATGATTGTAAAGACTGTGGTGACTGTGCAAGGCAGATCTATTATACCTTTGGAAAATCAGTGAGAGGGGAAGAAACTGTGTTTTAAAGATCACCCACACTCAGATATCTCAAAGGGGGTAAAGACATGAGTTCCAAACTTCATAATGCAGACAAGAAACATTTTGACATTGATAGGGTAAAGGCAGGTCCCTCACAAATTGTTTTAAAGAACTCACCCTTACTAAATAAGTTTAAAGAGATGTGTTAGTTTTCAAATGACATAGAGGGTGAGTTTTAAGGTTTTGATATGATATAATGGGTATGAACATAGTGTTAAAGCATCAATAGGTCAAAGGAAATAAAATCCATC
This sequence comes from Pinus albicaulis, assembly GCA_034641835.2. Lineage (NCBI taxonomy): Eukaryota > Viridiplantae > Streptophyta > Pinopsida > Pinales > Pinaceae > Pinus > Pinus albicaulis. Next base: position 974,544,652 of record CM076575.1, read on the forward strand.
ATATCAGTTACCTAAGAACAGCAAAGAGTAAAGGTTGAGATGAGAAAAGATCATTTTTCTGTTTTAAAGTCACCACCTACAAAAGAAAAAGGGATATCAGTGATAAAGTGACAAGATAAAACTCAAAACATTAGCAAAGTGGGTTTCTAGTTTTAATTTATTGTTAAAAGGGTATAAGAGCATCTCATTTGTCACTCAAGCTCATTTATCATTTGCACAAGAGAGTGAAAGGTTTTCAAAGGGATACTTAGGGATTTCTGGCAAACTTCAAGTAGGAAAAACTCGGTGCTACGCTCCTAGAAAATCTCGCTACGTGCCTGTGTGTGCATTCTTCAGAAAACATAATCCAGCGTTGCACGCCTGTGAAAGGATGATGTGTGTTTACAACGTACAGAACCGACCGACTGCTCCGACCGGTGTTATGCACTTACCCTACCCATTTATAGCACGTGCAAAGGCCTAACAGGCCCAAAATGCTACGTGCAGGGACATCTGGAGGGACCCGACAACACATGTAGAGGCCTGACAGGCCAAACTGCAATGCGTAGGGATGTTCAAAGGGGCCCGACAGGTCATGCAGCTCTATCGGTGCTACGCGCCTGTCCATTTAACATTTAACACTGCACGAAGACCGGCTGACAGGCCCAACTGCTACGCCCCTATGCTACGTCCTTCAGGCCGACTCGACAACCGTGCAAGGACCCGACTACTACGCTCATGTGCTACGCATTTAGCCAGGGAGCCCTTCAAGCCTGTGCAAGCCTCCAAACGCCTCAAAGCTCCTCAAATCGTTTTCTTGGTGCCTCATGAAGACTGTTATAAGAGGTATTTAGATACCTTCCACCCTTTCATACTGTCTAAAAGGTAAAATTATAGAGAAATGTAAAGAAAAAATCCCTAAAGGAAGAGAAAACCTAATCTCCCTGCTAACAACACTATTTTTTAAAGGGCACCCATCCATCTACATACTGAAGGCACACTGAAACTATTTTTCTAAGAAGCTACTCATCTGCCAAAACAATATCTTCATCTGCAAAATTAGCCTCCACACTGCCAAGCCTTGACATTGTTGTCTCCTCACCATCCTACTCACCCTCTTCATATCATTTCACAAGCAATTTCAGGGTTTTTATTTCAAGGCAAAAATAAGAGAAAAAATGTCAAGAGAAGGCAATAGTGACAGTGGCAAGGGAGGCCGAAGACCTAGTGGACAACAAAGAAAGGGTGGAAGAGTAAACAGGTTTCAACGTTTGAACACCAAGGAGTTGATAGCCTCCCCTACAACAGTTGCATATTTCCAAGAGGTGGGTTGTTTTGATTTCTGTGAAAGAGTACAAAGAGTCCAAAGTCACCCTGAGTTGACCAGACTTTTTATCCTCAACCTCCATGACCATCAAGTGCATCTAGCTGGGGTAAATTTTGAGCTATCCACCAATACAATTGCTATGGCCACTAGGATACCTTTTATGGGAGAAAAATGGTTCAAGCAGATGAACTTGGACGTCATCCATTATCAACATTTCTTGAAACCAAGATACCAAGTTGATTGCAAAACTATTTTTCCCTTTTCCCATTTGTTGGAGAGATATGCCCCCTTAATGAAAGTTGTCATGAAGTATTTTACATGTGAGGGGAGGTTTTCTAGACTTTATTCCTACCATATAAGACTGCTTATGCATTTCACTAGGGCCAAGCTGCTACATTTGCTTTATTACCTTTATAGAAGCATTGATAATATGTCATACATTGTGCAAAAGATACCTCCTTCACAACAAATGCAGAGTCTTTTTCACCATTCTCTTATCAATATGACTGTGTTGCATCAATTAGAGCAACAGGGTATCCCTTGGGAAGTGCTCATCGCCCATGATGTTTTCAAAAATCCATAGCCTCTTTTTCTACAAATTTTACCCTCATCATCTCATCCACCTTCCTCCATTCCTCCATCACCCCCCACTGATCTTGATTCATCCTCTCCACATGAATCCTCTCCTCAAGAACACTTTTTTCCCTCACCTTCTCCTAAAGCATCAGAACAAGAAGAGAATGATGAAGAACAAGAAGAGAACAGTGACAAAGAGGAAAATGACAGTCAAGAGGAAGAAACAAATGATGAGGAAAAGGAAAATGAAAATGAGGAAAGTGGTGATGATGAGGAAGAAACAAAGGACAGTGAAGAAGAAAATGACAATGATGAAAAGGCAGAGGATGATGAAGAAGAAGAAACAAATGAGGAAGAGAATGATGATGAAGATCAAGAGACAGAGGCAGATTATGAAGACAAAGGCAGTGAGAAAAATAGTGAAGAGGAAATAGACAATGGTGAAGAGGCAGGTGCATATGTTGATAAAGAGAAGGAAGAGAGCAGTGATGAAATAAAAAGTGACAAAGAGGACAACATTGATAAATATGATAATAGTGAGGAAAGTGCAGAAGCTAAAGGTAGCATGGATAGAAATGAAAACAATGAGGACATTACAGAGGACAGTAAAGAGGTTGAGGAAAATGAAGAAACTGATAAAGACACCTCTAACAGTGACCCCACAGAAAATGATAATGGCCATGATAATGATGAAGAGGAAGAAGGAGGCAGTGAATAGGGCAGTGAACAAAAGGACAATGACAAAGAGGCCAGCAATGAAGAAAAGGATGAAAATGCAGAAAATATGGAAGAGGATGAAAATGAAAAAGATAATGACAGTAAGGACAATGTAGAGAATAAGGACAGCAGTGACACTTATGAAACAAGGCTTAGTCATGGAGATAGTGACAGAGATGAAAAAAATGAAGATGATAATTGTGCAGAAGGTCAAGAAGAGGCTAATGACAGTCATGAAAATAATGAAAAAACCATTATGAATGATAGCCCTAATAATAATGACAACAGTGACTCTATGAACCAAAAAAACAGTCAAGAGGTTGATGACAGTGGTGAAGATAATAACAGTAATGCTAGCATCAAAGAAAATGAAAGTGACTCTCAAGAGGGAAGTCAATAACATAATGCAGGAGACATAAATGCAGAGATCATTGATGAAAAGAAAGGCAGTCTTGAGATCAGTCATGGTAAGGGCATTCTAGTAAACAAATTTGAGTTTCTCCCTCTCACATATCAAAAGGATCAAGGCTTGTGTTTGCTGCCTCCAAAAGGAAAGGGACCATGCCATCCTCCTCAGCTTAGACACTAGACAAAGGGAAACAAAAGGTAAAGGAAGAAGCAGAAGATCATGAGGTTGAGAGGGAGTTTGAGATCATTCAGGTGGACAGTGATGATGAGAATGAAGCAAGGATCACAAACTTGCTCCTCCAGGACATAAATGCACAAATCAAAGACCTCCAAGCACATTTGGATAGGGCCAAGAGTGTGAATGATACCATTGACTTGGAGAACAGGCAGCTAGGAGCACAAATTGCAGTCTATGAAGCTAGAGCTCTCAAGATCGGGAAAGAAGCCCAAAAGGCACAGGTGAAACTAGAAGAGTTCATGGGCACCTACAAATAGAGTGAAGATGAGGAAGGACAATCTAGGAAGAGACCTAGAACCGGTTGAAGAAGGCATTGGAAAAACAAAGGGAACAAGAATCAGCCCTAGCAGAACAACTCCCTTTAGATGAGCTTTTGGCCATGGAGATAGCACATGATCAGGAACCTTGGTTGGAGAGAGCCAACATACACTTGGAGGCTAAATTGAAGAAAGAAAATCAAGATCTTGACCTCTAAAGAAGGATGACTAAACATTATTCCCGGAGAAACCAAATTGCAAGGGCTAAACTGAAAAGGGCTCAAACCAAGATCCAAGCACTAAAAGAAAAAAAGGGCCAAGCTAACCTTGGGATCTTGGCACAAGCTTCTCTATAGGTCTCTCAAAACCCATGAGGCACACATCCACCAAATTTGGGAGAATTTTGACAATTTTTTGTTTTTTGCTAATTTTGAGGGCCAAGGGGGTAGCACCCATGGTGCTATGCTATTTCTCAGAGCATATTCATGAGGAAAGGCTTACATTTTTGGAATCCTGGGTTTGATTATGAGATTCTCACATATTTTCAGGTCAATTGGGGTTGTTTTGGTCCTCCAAAGGGGTCAAAAACACCCTAATTTTCACCTTTCTGCCTAGTTTTCAGAACATGTGTTGCACCTTTACCAATATTGGAATTTTTTAATTTTTGGACAGGTTTTATAGGTCCAATTAGAGAACCAAGGGTAGATATGGAAATTAGACTCAAAGGGATTTCCAATGAGCCTTCACAGAGCCTATTCCGACATTGGGAAGACCTTCAAAACATTGCTGCAAGTTGACCATGTTTTCCTACTCTAGTGCTACGCCCTTGGCATGGAAATTCATCCTAAAACATAGTGCTATGCCCTCAGAAGAGGAAAAGTAAAAAATGTATGCTTTGAAAGTTTTAGGAGGCATGGCAGAGCTCAAATGTCAATTTCTTTGCTAAAAATGCTCGAAAATATATTTTGTTTTAGATATTTTGTGCCTTGGTCCTTGCAAGGTCTCAAGGACAATAGTGACATTTCAGATTAGCCAATAGAATTCTAGAGACTCTATTAGGTTTTTCTCCTCCTTGCTTGTTAAATATAGCATTAAGGATTCATGTTTGAGGTTGGCATTTGATGAGTTTTGAGACCAATACATGTTTTTTTGAGGTTGAAGAGCAATTTGGTGTTATGGAGCTTGTGAATGATTTTCTTTGATTGATGATGATGAAGGCTTTCTTGCAAGATCCCTGAGCTTGGTTAGTGGTGATTTGTCTCTAATTTGTTCATTTTTTCTTGTTTATCATTGTTTCCATCCTTATATGTTGCAGTAGATCAGAAAAATATAGGCTAATAAATGTTGTTTGAGGCACCTTAGTCCTTCCTGTTTACTATTGTCTTTATGTTTTCCTCTGCTAGGTTATTTTAAGGAATTCTTAGCTACTCCTTAGACCCACCTAAGCTTGTTTGTTTCATTAATGGTTTAAGAAGGTAGTTTCCAAATATGTTTTATGGTTATCCATGTTTACTTGATGTTATCTAAACTCTGTTTGTGGAATCTCTCTTTGATGTGTTACTTGCTAGGTTTAGCCAAAGAGGCCATGTTTTGATCATGCCCTTTGTCCATCCTTAAGAAGTTTTCCTCAAAGTTATTTATAGCTTTATTTATGATGTCTAGGAGTTCCCTCTTCATGGATTAAAGTTATTTTTCATCTTATATGTTTTCAAACCTTGAAGGTGAAATCACTCAAGTTAGATAAGTTTTCTTGCTTTCTTTGTTTCACTGAATTGTTCATCTTGAATATCTATTTGTTTAAGCATTGTCATTGAGTTAATGGTTTGCCCTATCTCATGATTATTATATTTTTCTTATCAGTATTTGAGACCTTCTTATTTATGGGTATATGACAAAGGATACTTCACTGCCCTTTTCCCTACCTTGTTCACCAACTTAATGTCCATTTCACTTCACACATAACCTTAAAGATCCATTGACCATACTAGATTTACCCTATGATGCACTTTGTATCATTGTTGAGATATCCATGACTTTCATAGACTCCATAGCCCAATGATTTGATGACCTCTCACTCCACCTATCCTACTTGATCATCTTACCCAACCGGAACAAACAATAAACCCTACACTTAACAACTAGCCTAAAAATAAGCCCTAAAAGCAAAAAGTTCACATCCTTTGCATACAATAGAGAGAGCCCTCTCTAGGTCCAGGAAGGCTAGATCCTAGGAATCCAAAGAATGGTCTTATTTTACCCTGTGCATTTGGTCTACCAATCTGCTAAATCACGAGACACTAACACCACCACCTGCATGGGATGCGTAGATGCAGGATATTTCCAGCTGCAGAAATTTGTCAGTAGAGGATAACGATGAAGATCCAATAAATTTCAATATCGTAGAGTATGAGGGGGAGCGTGTAGTTGTAGGCCCCTTGTTAGGAATGATGGATGTGAATGAGCCCTTAAAACTTAAGCAAGTCAATATTGGGATGGAGGAACAACCCATGTTTTCCAAAATAGGATATTATTGGGATGATGACATAGTGGAAAAGATTGTGGAGCTATTGACAGAATGTCAGGACCTATTCCCCAAAAAAATTTCCGAGCTAAAAGGAATTGTAGGAGACTTGGGAGTTATGAAAATCACTCTGAAACCAGATGTGCACCCTGTCAAGCGATGACCATACCAGTTAAATCCAAAATATAAGCAGAAAGTAAAGGAAGAATTGGAGAAATGGTTTCTACAGGAATCATTGAGCCCATGGAAGAGTTTGATTGGGTAAGCCCTATGGTTATTCAAGAAAAGAAGACTAAGGGAGAAATAAGGATTTGTGTGGACCTGTGAAAAATGAATGAGGCATGCGTACATGATCCATTCCCTACACCATTTTCAGATGAAATATTAGACAATGTTGGAGGACAAGAGGCCTACTCTTTCACTAATGGATTTTCAGGGTATCATCAGATCAGGATTATGCCAGAAGACTAGAGTAAGACCACTTTTGCAACAGAATGGGGATCCTTCCAATACAGTCATGCCATTTGGATTAAAGAATTCACCTGCTATATTCTCGCGCATAATGCTAGCTCTATTCAAGGAGTTCATGCACAACCTTATGGAGGTGTACTTTGATGATTGGACTATGGTTGGGCTGCTGAAGAAGCATGTTTCCAACCTGCACATGATTCTCGACACTTGCAGAAAGCATCAGATCTCCCTTAACTTGATGAAGTGTATATTTTGTGTTCCTTTTGGGATCTTGTTGGGGCATATTGTTTGTCAGCAAGGGTTGATGGTAGATCCAACCAAGATTGCAGTTATTGTTAATTTAGAGGTTCCTGCCAATTTAAAATAGCTACGCTCTATCTTGGGACACACATGATATTATAGAAAATGCATTCAAGGCTACGCGTTGATCACATCACCCATGGAAAATTTTCTGAAGAAATATGTGGCCTTCTGTTGGGATGAGGACCGCCAAAATAGCTTTGAGCTGCTCAAGGAAAAGATGGTTATTGCGCCTATTTTATTATTCCCTAACTGGTCCAAGGTATTTTATGTGCAATTTGATGCATCCGACATTGTAATTGGAGCTATCTTAGCACATCTAGGAGGAGCAGATATTGATCACCCCATTGCCTTTGTAAGTATTAAGCTCTCCAGTGCAGAGCGCAACTAATTGACCATAGAAAGGGAAGGTTTGGTTATGGTTTATGCTTTGCAGAAATATAGGCCTTATATGCTAGGATGGCACTTCAAGATGTTCACTGACCATTCTGCTTTGAAGTAATTGGTCAACAAGCTTGTGTTGGGGGGGAATATTTTTAGATGGTTGTTGCTATTTCAAGAATATGATTTCAAAATCATTGTTAAGCCTGGTAGATTAAATGTTGGACCCAATCACTTATCACACATTTAGAATGGGAAGAACCAACCACTCTAGAGGAAGGATTACCTGATGCGCAAATATTTTCCATTAAAGTGGTCGAAGAACACTTTGCAGATATCATTCACTTTCTAACTACTGGTAGTGCGTCTGCTGAATATTCGATGGAACCAAAGAAGGAGTTGGTTTCGCACGCAGCTGAATTTACATTGATTTCTGGCCAACTATATAAGTTGGGTGCGAATGAAGTTTTAAGAAGGTATGTCTTAGAACATGAAAGAAAAGACATCTTGATTGAAGCTCATGGAGGAGTGGAAGGAGGCCACTATGTAGGGAAAACCACTACGCAAAATGTTTTGCATGCCTGATTATGGTGGCCCACATTGCACAATGATGCACACACAGATTGTCGATCTTGTGATGCATGCTAAAGAACAGGGAAGCCATCACATAGAGATGAGATTTCTTTGTAGTCGTAGATGGCCCTGCAAGATTTTGATTAATGGGCCATAGACTTTGTTGGACCTATTAATCCTCCTAGAAAAAAGACTAGCGCACGCTACATCATCACTGCAACAGACTATGTGGCCAAATGGGCAGAAGCTAATCTAGTAAAATATTGTACTGCAAACACTGCTACGCACTTTATTTTTGAAAATATCTTGACTAGATTTGGGTGCCCAAATATATTGATGAGAGATCGGGGTACACACTTTGTTAATGAGACTATTGAAGCTCTATATAAAATTCAAGGAAGAAGACCTAGTTTTATTGTACGGTAATCATTTTGTGCACCACACAAGGAAGTTCAGAAAGCATTGGTTGGGGATGTATATTGTGAAGCAGATCACTAATGGAGGTGGGTGCGCTTAGCCATGTTGCCCAGTGAGAGTATCGTAGGGTACATCAACACAAGTCGGTTGAAGTCATATAGGGATAACCTTGTGCCTACTAAATGACTGTATGGCTAGAGAAAATGAATCCAGTTGTCTGCGCGCTGCATGGAGAGCATACACAAGCATGTGTGACATGTGTAGAAATTATATAACAGATGCATGTATATAACTAGATTATCCTAATATAATAATATTTATCTTATTTCTAAATACATAATCCTTCCACTGTTAATATTTTGCGGAAATTTAAAAACTAAATTGCAAACACATGAAGCAATAAAAAACAAACGCACATAACACAGTTGTTTAACGGGAAATCATGAAGCTAAAAAACCCCCAACTATCATATATTATGTATCATGGATATCATGTAAAAATCTCATACAAAGCTTAGTACATCAAGCTCTCAGTACAATCAATCGTCACACACTAACATGAAGAAATCTGCAAATCCATGTACTGATTTCTTGCCACCTGATAGCCTGCCTCCACTGCGCAATCCCTGCTGAAGAATAACACTGAATGAATTCGAATTTTCCTTGCCTTGACTGAGAAATCCTCATTGGCAACTCCAATGTGTGTGTGATGCAATCAATGCATCACTATAGTTACAACAAATAGTCCATCTCACCCTTTCACCTATCTCTCCACTGGGTCTTCGCTGGAACTGACATGCACTGTAGTTAGCTGCTATATTTTTTCAGTTGATTAGTGAGTTATTATTTTTGAATTAATTAACTAATTAATTCACTCCACTCTCACTAGTGTATGATTCAGTTAGACTAGATACAACTAGCTCAACTGAGTTTAACTCCATTAACTAAGTTAAACTAAATAACAACTCCATGAACTACTCTTCCAACTCTGTCATAACTTTTCCACTTCAGTTCTAACTTAGTCCTCCATGCATGAACCACCAGTAAACCCTAGGAATTGCGTAATTCCTTCAACCCATTGATTTGAAAAATCTGTATACTGAAATAAAGTGCTCTAAGCGAATAAGTTGATATTTAGAGTCTGATTATTATTAAGGGCTAATAATAATCGACACATCTATTTTTAGATTGACGATCTATAAATAGACTTCGTCCAATATTCTAAAAATAGAATTTCATCTATTTTTCCAACTTGACCAACCATCCACAAATAACATCCTGCAACTTCTGAAATATGATCACCATGTCTAAAAATAGACTTACACCTAAAAATAGCCTACGGGCCCACTTAGTGAAGGTGACTAATTTTCACTAAGATTCATCATCTTGTTGAATCTCAACACTCCCTCTCAACAAGATAGGGATTATCCTTCACCCCGATCCTGCCTCTATGGTATTCTAATTTTCTCCTGGTGAGCGCCTTTGTCAGAATATTTGCATCCTGATCTTCTGTAGGAATGTACTGAAGCAAAATGATCTTCCACTACACACAATATCTGATATGATGATACCAGATATCAATATGTTTAGATCTATCATGAAACACAGGATTAATCGAGAGTTTAATGCAACTCTGATTATCACAATGTATCACAGTAGGATCTAAATGTGAACCGAACAAACCGACCGGGATCTTCCTCATCCAGATAGCCTCACATGCAGCTTGACTTGCTGCCATGTATTCTGCTTCCACTGAATTGAGTGCCACGGATCTTTGTTTCCTGCTGTACCAAGAAACTGTTGTAGATCCAATGCTAAAAACCCCTCCTGATGTGCTCTTTCTGTCTGTTGGGCTGCCTACCCAATCTACATCTGTGAAGCCATGCAAATTCACCTCATCCGTTTGTTTGTACCATAATCCATACTCAGATGTGCCCCTGAGATACCTCAGGACATGCTTGCCTGCCTTCCAAAAGAGCTTGGTAGGCTTAACCATCGCTTGTGAAAGTTGGTTCACCACATAGCATATGTCCGGTCTTGTATTAACTAAATACATGAGCGAACCCACAAATTTCGATAAATAGTGGCATCCACTACCTCTACCGATGTAGCATCCTCTTTCCTCCAATTTCCTGGAAGAGGAGTGTCGATAGGCTTGCAGCCTTGCATGTGAAACTTCTCCAGTATCTCCGGGGCATACTTGCATTGAGACACAAACAGTTCACCTTCCCGCTGCCATATTTCCAATCCAAGGAAATAATGAAGGAGGCCCAAATCCTTCATCTCAAACTCCTTTGCAAGATCTGCCTTGCATGAGTGTATCAACTGCTCATCACCTGTTAGTATTAAATCATCAACATAAAGAATAATGATTAAAAGCTGACCCTCCACCACAATTTGGTACAGGTTTGCATTTGCCTCACTATTGGTGAAGCCAAGTCCAGTGAAATAGCTATCGATCCGAATGTACTAAGCACGAGGTGCTTGTTTCAGCCCATACAACGCTCTTTTGAGCCTGCACACATGCGACTCCCTCCTGAAGATCTCAAATCCTTCAGGCTACTCAATGTACACCTCTTCCTCAATGATCCTATTGAGGAACGTAGTCTTCACATCCATCTGATGAATGTGCCAACCCATCTGCACTAAGAGAGCAAGGATGGTCCTTATGGAAGAATACTGTGCGACAGGTACAAAGTTTTCTTCATAATAAATCCCCTCGATATGTGAGAAGCCCAGGGCAAAAAATATTGCCTTATACTTCTTGACGCTCCCATCAGCAACTTGTTTTACCTTGTAGATCCATCTTGATCCTACAACTGATTTACCCACTGGCCTTGGAACAATCTCCCAAGCATTGTTTCTGACAATGGAGTCATATTCCTCCACCATGGCATCTACCCATGTGGGCACCTGCACTGCCTCTTCAAAATAAGATGGCTCTGTCACGATACACTTTCTCATAAGAGCCATGTATCCAGTAAATCGGTCAGGTGACTATCTATGTCTACGCTATGATGTAGGGAATCCTACATTCTGTGTCGCATCAAGCTTCAGTCTATCAGCTTCTGTGGTACACTTTCTGCCTATTCTGATGTTTGGTTCTGCATGACTAGACTCCTCCACTCCATGAATATCCTTCTATGGCTAATCCACATCTAGAGGCTCATATTTGGGAACAATAAGTTCCTCCTCTGCATGCAAGTGTAGCTCCCTCTCAAGCGACAACTTCATGACTTTCACCTCATCGAATTTTATATCCCGTCACACCACAGTCATCTGACTGTTTGGAAAATACACACGATAATTATAGGGTGTTTTTGTGTACCCCACAAATATCCCAACTTCTGTAGTCGGCTCTAGCTTCTTCCTAGCGTCCTTTGTCACATGAATGTAAATAGATGAGCCAAAAATCTTCAAATGAGAAATATCAAGCTTATTACTAGTAAAAGCTTCTTCAGGTGTACTCATGCCAAGTACTCTATGAGGACAACAGTTTTTCACATAAACCGTAGTGTTGCATGCTTCTGCCCACAAGTGCATCGGTAGGCCCTGGTCATGCAACATAGCTTGTGCAACACCCATGATCATTCTATTATTCCTCTCCGTGACCCCATTCTATTGTGGGCTATGAGGCGCTATGAGTTCTATTAGAATTCCTTCTTTTCTATAGAAGTCTTTGAATTCGTTCGAGATATATTCACCACCATTATCGCTCCGTAGAGCCTTCACTTGCTTCCCCGACTCCTTCTCCACCAATGCTTTAAACTCACAGAACTTTGAGAATGTTTCACTCTTCTTCTGCATGAAGAAGATCCAGCATCTATGAGAATATTCATCAACAAATATAACATAATACCTGTGTTTTGTTGAACCAACCGAGAAAGGTCCAAACACGTCTGTGTGAATTCTCTCCAGGATCACCGAAGCACTGTTCTCCTTCTCATGAAAGGTGGTCTTCATAAAATTATCCATAGTTCATCCCTTACACTGATCTGACTGCGCAAGAGTACCCTTGGGAAGTCCAGTAGAAATCTGCTGCAAAATCTTCAAAGCGCCATGGTGAAGATGGCCCAATCTCCTGTGCCATAATTCGCCCTCATCCCGGCTCACCACTTCTTCTGCTTTGCCCATCACTTCAACGCAGCCATCTACCTCCAGCTTGTAAATATTCTTAACTCAAATCCCTATCCTCTTGGTTTGACCCATTGTTTTATGTCGCAGGAAAGCTTTTCCCTCGCTGAAAACAATGTCATAACCTCTGTCTTCCAACATTGCGACCGAGACCAAGTTCTTCTTCAGACTGGAACATGCATAACATCTTTCAATAGAAATGGATTACCTGACTCCCTCTCAAAGGTAATGGTCCCAATGCTAGTCGCATTGTATCGACCATCGTCGCCCATCTCTATATGCATTTGGAGATCCTTCTCCTCCAAGTCACTAAACAACTCATTATATCTCGTCATATGGAAAGACGCACCACTATCAAGATACCACACCGATCCCATTGTGCTTGAAACCAATCATGCGATCTTTTAGACTCCTATACCAATAGGTGTCATTTTTCATGATTGACTTGTTGAACTATGCAATATGTCAAACCTTTTTCTTGTTGCAAAGGTGTTCCATATTTTCAAAAAATCAAAAAATCAAAAAATTTTAAAAAATTTAAAGAGGGTATACCCTAAAAGAAAAATCAAAGGGTTAAAAAATAAAATTGGCCAAAAAAGTGAAAGAAATGAACCCCAAACAAAAGAAAGGCCCAGGAAAGTGTGCAAGTCTAAATGCCACTACTATTTCATTTTCTGTAATAAGTAATTGTGTGCAGCTTGTCAAACTTTTGCCACAATTTATGAAGAGTCAAACTGTTTAAACTTGACTCATTCATTTTTCAATTTCATGTTGTAGAATAGAGAATAAATATATGGCCAAACAGTTTAATCTTGGCAGATAAGTAGATAGGTAGAGTTAATAAAAGGTGCTCAACAGTTTAATTTGAGCCCTTGGATGTAATAAGTGTAGACTTAGATAGGTTTGCCATGTAAAAGGAAAAGAAGATTGATAAGGGTTTGCCAGTCTAAGTGCACCCTAATAAAGAAGACAAAATGGTAGGGTAAAGTAAGTAGAGTAAGTAGATGTTGTTGCAGGATTGCATGTGATGAATGATGGTTCTAAATGTGTTCAATTTTACTTTCATCACAAAGTGCAAAGGCAGATACTACATTGGAAAAAATTCACAGCAGAGCAAAGTCAAATTATTAACTTCCCCTTTCATTTTCCCTAAACATTTCACTAATTTCCCTAAGCACTAAGGTATTTGAAGATTAAAGGGGCTCAAGGCATTTCCTTGACTTTTGGAGGGACCGGACCCTCGGCCCAATAATTGAAAAGACCTAAGTACTTGAAAAAATCCATTATCACATTCATTCATTTTTTCCTAAGTAAAATCCAATTTTACTTAGGAAAATCCTTCAATATTTCATGAAAAGCCCTCAAAATCACTTTTTATTCTAAGTCTAAGTGATGAAAGTATAATAATGCTATTTACTTTTGAAATCTCACTTTCTTGGTTATATTTAAGTATTTTTAGTTTACATTGTCCCTTGTCATATTAACTCTAATTTATATATTAACTCCCTATGAAATCACCTTTTCCTATGTATATAATTCCTTTTCATATAATATTCCCAAAAAACCCATGTATTATAGCTATTTTAGCCAAAAGTATTTTATTCCCACTTATTCAAGTCAAAAACCCACAATATAACCCCTTTGGCTAAAATATAACATTAATTCTATTCCCGCCCCCTATGGTAAGAAAATCACATTGATTTAATCACCACATATTAAAAAATATACAAAAAGGGTTTAAACATATGTATATATGTTTAAAACAGAAAAATAAACCCAAATTTTAATTAAAACCAAACTTTGGAATAAATCATCCCTGCGCATTTAACGTTTCCCGACCATTTTTCCATATGGGATTAATTAATCCTTAAGATCAATTAATAACCAAACCCTCCAATCAAATGCCTCCCGAAATTATTAATTCATATTAAATCGTGTCGGGCCCGCGCTGTTAAACCTCCATCAACTCCCTGTCCCGTCCACCATGCGATCTCCCGTTCCAAGATCGACAGTTGATGTTAATTCTGATGGTCATCTCCCATCCGAAAGATAATGCGCGAAATAAAAGTGGTTTGTGAATAGTGCCATTACTACATGTCAAGCGCTGTATCGCTTCACTGCCCATCTGCCCGAAACTACCTTCGCTCATAAGTGGTGCGGAAAAAACCGCTTACCACTTCCCCCCCCCCCCTCCCCCCGTGACTCACCTCCCGTACAAAATGACATCAGTCATTAAAATAATAAAATTCCCCCCCATTTGACTTTACCAATAAAACAAAAATTTCGTGTCTTTTTCATTATTCTGCATGAACTGAACGAATACACCCTCCACGCAGAAAATTTGAATTTCAAATTTCTGAAGTCTGCCAACCTGTATCCGGTCAAAGCAAATTACAGTCGAGCCTTTCAGAAGATTATCCACACTCACCTGCGTCTGTTCGAAACGCTCTTTTCTCCAAAAATAGGTATTTACCCTAAAATCGCACTGAACTCTGTAAGAAACTCAGTTTTCCTCTTTCTTTTACTGAAACAGAGTTAAAAAATTGATTGCTAGTTCATTCCTTAATCCCGAAGAACTATAATTGATTTCCCAACCTGCAATTGTACCTGTTTCTCCGGTCGAAACCTGTAATTTTGCTCAATCTTTCACCATAAGCTAAATTTCCATTTTTGAATCCACAAGAACCAAAAATGGAAGCTCCTTTGGCTTTAAACGTCGCCCCATTAAACGCCCCTCACAGAGACTTGGATTATTTATCATTAGTCGACAGGAATTTCCAAATCAAAGACCTGAGTTTTAGTGATAATCCTTTTCGAATTTTTTGTCGTTGCAGAGACAATTATTTGAATGGCTTAGATACTATTGGGTTATGGGAATCTAATATTCCCCGATACCTCTTTCCCTCTGTTCATATTTTCCCTGAAATAATCCATTTTTTCCATGCCAATTATGATCCTAACCAGAGATTAGTCTTATCCCCAAACTAAGACATCCTTTTCCCAATTACTGCTCAGTCAATCAATGAGATGCTTCATTTTCAACCCGATCAAGCCCTCACTCCTCTGTCCATGGGAGACCTTCTTGAGAAATCCACAAAACTATCCCATGAAGAATTAAGCCGCATTTGTCAGACCTTTATGTTGCCTAATCACCATCCTAAAGGCCCTCCCCCTTATGGGAATGCTTATTTCACTAAGGAGGGTAGACTTGTTTTGGATATGATATCTTTTATAATGGGCCTTAATACCAGTGAATTTGTTGACCATTTAGTTCTAGTATTATTGTCCATTTTTACCCCTGGATAGCCTCCTGCTGTCAGGTATGACTTTGCATCTTACATAGCCAACAAAATCCATGATCAGTTCATGAGATTGGAAAATCAGAAAGTGTTCAAATATTCCTCTATCATCTATCACCTCATGATATATAACCAGTCTGAAAACTTCCCTTTATATACTAAAAAGCTTGATGCCTAGGGGAATCCTAGGTCTGTTATCTTTTGGTCAGCCATCACCCACAGTTCTCTAGATTCTCCCTATTCCTATAATGAGTTCATTGATCTTTTTATACACCCTGCAACTACCTTGTTGACAGGAGTTTCTCCTCCAAGACTCAGCAATGAAATCAAGAAAACTCTACAGCTATCAAAACAATACAATATTGGTGATTGGTACTTGTACCAAAATCACACAGAAGTCAGGATATATGAATGTGAATTATGTCCATTTAAATTGCCAAAATATGTCCCCATGAGACTCTTTGCATTAGAGTACTTCAGGCAAATGAATAACTCTGATATAATTCATTTTTTTAATGCAAAGAAGAAGGCTCAACTCCGGATCAAAAGTCAATTAGGTCCGTTTATCTGTAACTCTAGGGATGGAGGGGAAGAAGCTGAAAAGATACTACAAGACCGTTTCAGATTACCGAAGAGTTTCTATTGGGCACCTTATGACCCATTCAACTTCATTGTGATAAAAGAATGAAAAATAAATCAGCACCATACATCCATCAGAGAATCCCAGAGATTGAAAAATATGATAATACAGATGAATGGATAGAAGGCACATTGATAGAGCATGATATTGAGAAGGTAAATATGAGAAATGTTATCAAAGATATTGAGAAGATGCTTGACCTAGACTCTTTTGTACAGGTACCAAGATCAGAAGTTGGCCCTTCCTCAGTTGGGAATATTCAGTAGGAATTACCAGAAAACATTGCAGTAGAATCAAAAGGAAAAGAAAAAGAACCGGACATACAAGTAATTGAAAATTTCACAATGACAGAGCAACCAGAGACATCCAAAGAAAAATGTCAGGTAAAAATCACTCTAGTTCAGATCAATGAGACAGAAATTGCCAATCTTTAAACTCCTCTTAATATGGAAAAAGGGAAAAAGAGAGAAGTTGAAACATCTACCCCTGGTGATAGATCTACAGAGCAGCATGATACTAAAAGGCAGATATTGAATTCTCTTCCAGAAGTTGAATCATTTCAAGAAATATCTGACAACCAAGAAAGAGAAGACAGTCAGCAAACAGTAACAGTCAGTGGAGCATCCATTACTTTACAAGGGAAAGAATTACAAAAGCACCAGAGTATTGAAATATCTTCTTTCAAAAGACCAGTTAAGCATACAAGGGACATTATAAAAAAGAAATTTATCAATATCAAGGAAAGAAATGATGCACTAAAAATGCAAGTATATAATCAATATCTAAAAATGGCCCCGAAGAATCAAGAAAGATTGATGTCAGCTTTTGACATTCAACAGGGCAAAATGTTAATGAGCCATTTCAAACCAAAGGTGCAGCAACCCCAAACAGCTACTGATTATATTAGAACAAACTTTGAAGTCCTAGCCAAGGATATACATCCTTTAGACCAGATTGAATTACATAAGTAGACTGGGGAAATGATCTATTCCACTTTGACTGATAAAGCCATGGCAACTCACAGGTTACAGGATTCTTTGGAGAACACCAATACACAGTTGCAACTTGAAAAGGCTTCTTCTCAAGCAAAAGACAACAGAATAAAAACATTGGAGGAAATAATAATTGGATTAGGTCACAATCCAAAGGATGTCAAAGGTATAGAAGCATTAATAAAGAAAAAGGATGATGACATTGCAGCATTGAGAAAGCAGTTGAAATTGCCAACTTCTAGACATCCTCAAATTGAAGAAGTAATAAAGAAGAATTCTGAAGAGGAAATGATGGAGTTGCTCTTAAAAATGAATGAGAAACTGACTGAAACAGAAAAAGAGCTGGAGCAAGCATTGAAAGACAAATAATCTGCTCTTCCAACATCTGCAACAGAGGCAACTACAGGTATAGGTACACAGCAAACAGGTCAGCCAGCAGAGTCATCACAGGTAGATATTTCAAATTTGAGCACAGAAGTATTAGTAAAGCAAATGAATGACTTGAGACTTCAAGTAACAGAACTTCAATAGAAAAATTTATATCTTGTTAATTTGGAACATAAATATGATCTTTCAAAAATGAGTGTTGCTGACAAATCAAGAGATTGGAAAAATTGGTTAAAGCATTAGAAAAGGATCTCACATTGGAGAAGCCTTTGAGAGAAATAAATGATATTCTTTGGGATAAAATTAGCCAGTCAATAAAAGATATATGTTCCTCAATCCAGATAATGTACGAAAAGAATGATTTGGTCAGAGTAGCTCTAGATGAAGTTGAGAATACACGAGCAGAATTGGGAAATAGGCCTGAGGAAGCCAATCAGCTTATACAATTTCTGAACACTCAAACCAGACAGCAACTTGCAGATTTAGGTATTCAAGACAGAATTGCAACAATCCTGGAGATAAAAATAGTTTTTACTAAGAGAACTCTTATGCGGAATTTAGAAAGAAGATGCTTTGACATGCAAACTGAAATCCTTGATTTCAGAAAAAGGTTTGATGTTTTATTGAATAAAGGGTTGCCTAGCCCTATGATGTCAGAAGATAAAATAATGGACCTGGAAACTTATGTTAGGAAATTGGACATACATGCTCACAATCTTGCCAATTCCTCAGCCATTTCATCACAAGCAACATTACCTACAAGAAGAAATCTTCATGACAAATTAGAGAATTTGTTTTATCTAGAACATGAAGTAAGGCATTTGTTTCCTAACCAGCCTAATTTTTTCAGATATACCGAGGCTGATGAGACATTAAGGAAGCTTCAATGGACAAAAATAGCAGAAGATAAATGGTGGGAAGACTTGTTGGAAATTTTGTAAAATTTATCCTTATTTGAAATTTTGCCTATTTACCACAGTATAAGGGATAAAGGACAAAACAAAGGTCAAAGAGTATCAGTTCAGTTGAAAGTGTATCAGTAAAAACAAAGAGTATCAGTGAAGCAAGTTAGTTAGAAAAAAATTACTGAAGAAGACAACGATGAGCCCAAATATAGGTCCAACCTCCAGCACATTCTCGAAATGAGGAAACAACATAACATCGGTTATTTCTTGTCTTATCCATGAGACCATCTGTCTCTATTTTTATTGTAACTTATTTATGACTCATCTTAGATTATATCTCATTTTGTTAAGAGATATTTTGTATCATTTTTTGTATAAATAAGCCCTCAGTTGACTTATTGAGGGTGGATTCTTCTACTTTGTTGTAACATTGACTTTTTGGAATAAAAGTGCTTTGGAAAAATTTCTTTGTGGCTTGCTGGATGATGAATTGAAGCTCAAGACTTTTTGTAGGATTCATGTGTCATACTACAGTTCAATAAGTCATTTCTATCCTATGTTTTAAGTTTTATATCTGTTTATAATATCACTGTGTTCCATTTCTGAATAATTGACAAAAAAGAATAAATCAGAAATTGCTTAAGTGTACTCTAATTTCAATTGTGATTATTCTAAATGTTTTCTTCTAAACTGGTTATAAACAATGAATTCTTGATTGCTCTTGTTTCGCTAGTTTAAACATTATGATTACTATAGTAAAGAATTCTTAACTGCTCTTTATTTGTAATCATTCACTTTCTTTCTTTGAACATGTTGAAAGATTCTTAATTGCCTTTCATCCCTTCAAAATCCATTCCATTCACTTTAATATCTAAAATTGTTCTCTGTTTGGCTATCTTGCCCTGCAAACCCATCTTGTGTGTAGAAACTTAATCCAGTAAAGCCATCCTTTCGAATCCATAGCCCAATGGCCTGAAATACTCAATTGTGCCCTTAGTTGGCGGATTCCACCATTTAAATTCAAACAAAACTCTTGGACTTATAACTAGCATAATATTTTCTAAGAACAAAGCTAAATTTGAAAGAGAGAGCCCTCTCTGGATACAGATTGGCTAGATTCTGTATCTGAAGGTTGGTTTGTGGTTACCTCGGATTTACTTTCCTTTTCCACAACTTTAAGGAAAATATGAGTGATAACATAGTGGTGACTCCACTGGGGAACTGAATCATTTTTATTGTTACTATTGTTTGCTTATAAGCTATAGACAAAGTCTGAAGATCAGCCAGGTAGCCTTTGAAATGATTTTGCTCCACAACTGCATAGTAAATAAATGTTGCTTCAATCTATCTCTGGTTTAGCTTATAAACTGAACCTTGGTTTCAAATATTCAATCAGATTCTCTAGTTCAATAAATCTTTGAGAAAATTTTAATTAAAAATCTTTAAATTTCTTGAAGAATTTGCCGAAGTTGTACTTTCATCTTATTTAAAAAACAAAAATCCAAAAATATAAATCATCTAGGAAAACTGGCTTCAGAAAGAACTCGTTATACCAGGTCAAATCCTGATCCAAACCCACCTCCGGTATTCGATAATCCGAATCTGATTCCTAGGATTCTTAGAAGACAAGAAAGTCAAGAAAGCTCTGAAAGAGGAAGTCAGGAAAGTTCTGGAAGTTCTTGACCTCTTTCTAGATCAGCATCCTATCCTGTAAAGTTGATATATTTTGATGAAATACCTTTTGATGAGTGATTTGAAACATCTTTATTTGTGAATTTTTCTGAAACTGAATTATCCAGAATGGTTCCAAACCCATTGTTTTTTGAAGATTTACAATTGAGATTTGTTTCATTACATCTTGACAGACATTTACAAAATTCCATTCAATCTAAACAGACCTTTGAAGAAACTTCAAACACTTATGTAATTACTACAGCTTCCCCTAGTTCATCTGCTTTTCCTCAAATTCCTCAAACACAAACTGCCCCTCCTTCTCCTTCACATACTACTTCCAGACCATCATCACCTGTTATTCCGTTACACCTTCCGATGGCCAACCGATATGCTCCGTTAAGGTTGCCAGGCAACCCTGCTGCTTTGCCTCAAGATTATCAGAGTAAAATCACCCCTTTTGATGGTTCTGGTACTTACACCGCTCAACAACATAATAAAAGGATGACAGATTACTTTGAATTTTATGAAATAGACGCTGACGATGTTCGAATGAGAATTTTTGTCCAAAGTCTCACTGGGGAAGTCAGGACATGGTTTAGGGCCCTTTCTCCAAACAGTATTGCTGACTTACCAACCCTGTATACGGCCTTTTTGAATATATGGGAGAAGAAGAAATACCCTCTTCAAATCCTATCTGATTTTGGAAAATTGAAAAGAGGACCTAATGAAATGGTACAAGATTACATCATCAGATTTAACGAAGCCTACAACGCTGTTCCTCAAAACCTTAGACCCCCTCCGGATTCAGTACTGGTTAAATTTTCTGATGGTTTTGACTCTGACATAACATATTCACTTAGGGAAAGAGCCCCCCAAACTCTAGAAGAGATGCAAAGCATAGTGGTTAGTGTTGAAGCTAACGTCATAGAAAAATGAGCTAGGGCTAGGGCCGAAAGAAGGATGCCTATCAACGAAGAGCCTTCAGCTTTTGAAAGAAAGCTGGATGCAATTATCAAAGGTATGGAAAGACTAGGAGATAGAGTAGAGACGATCGAAAGAAATTCTTCTGGTGATAGTCAAAATGTTGTTAGAAACCCAAACTTCAGAAGAAATCAAAACCAAAATACTGGGAAAAATGTTCCTGACCAAAACATCAGGCCACCATTCCAGGAAATTTTTATTGAAGGTTCATCTTCTGAGGAACCTATTGAGGATGTTGAAATAAATAATGTGACTGAAAATAAGAATGAACCAGAAGTTTTTCTATCTCAAGATGATCAAGAAAATCACATTCTTGAAACATTTCAAACTCATTCAGGAGAAACTTTTGATTTTAAACAAGGGTATGACACAGCAATTTATGAAGTTCATAAACAATACAATTTGAGAAGCAAACGGATTGACGTGCCAGAGAATACCAAAGAGAAAGCTGTAAAACAAAACATCAAAGTTAAAACTAACACTCCTCCTGTACAGATTCTTTCTAGAACAAGTCCTAACCCCGCAAATCCAATAATTGAAGATGTGTCTGATAATCAACCAAATAATAAACAAATTTCTAATGCTTTTCCTCCTGCAGGAAACATAGAAGAACCAGCAGAAGTTAATTCAGAAACACCTTCAACTCATAATTCCACTCATGAAAAAGACAAAAACACTAAAGACCCAAAAAACAGAGAAAATCCAACTGTTCAAAATACTAGAACTCAAACAGAAAAATATTTCAATCTAGAAGCTGAAATAGGCAAACTAAAGATAGTTGTTCCCTTAGCAGAATTAGCTAAACACGATGTCTATAGAAGCTAAATCAGCAGATCCCTTAACATTACTGGAATGGACGATTCAGTAAATGTTTTTGATGATCAACCTAGACTACTTTTTGGCCCTGAAGTAAATGGAAAACCCGAAAGTGGAGGAACTCCTCCATTTTATGTGAGCTTGAATGTTCATGACAAAATACTTCATAACGCCATGCTTGATTCTAGAGCGTCCCACAATTTAATGCCAAAAGCTGTGATGGAAAGATTAAATCTAGACATTTGTTATAGCATCATTTCTCACCTTCATATGATTCATGATTGCTTTGATGGTTTTGGGCACCCATTCCTACAGACTTGGACAAATTCACTTAAAAACAGTATAAAAACCCCTCATGTGCATGGCCTAAGGAAGAGAGAGAATTTATTGATATTATACTCTGTTGGTATTCCCTAGCCCTATCAAAATGGATTCCCAGGAGTTATACTCCTGCACTTTCCCGATTCATTACGAAGCTTTGTTTCCTTGAGATGCTCATCTCCCTATGTCATCTCGTATGCTCGGTTGGAAGGAGTCTTAGCGAGGCAAGGGCGGGACGGATCCGGACGACGGTACGCTCGAAGATCGTATTAGGAACAGATGATCTCCACTGATTGCCGCTTTGTACATGCTATTTTTAATACAGAAGTACCATCTTGTTCCCGAAATATACGTGTTAGTGTCTGCTTACATATATGAGAAAATTGTTATTTAAGCATTCATTATGATTTATCTGATGTTTTATATGGATTTCACTAACATTTAGAGTAGATATATGTTGTACAACCAGTTCTTCGTGCTTTTTTCTTCTTGTCTTTCAGGTTAAGAAGGAAGAACGGTTGCTGGGGGTTTGGACCCTACGGGATCTGCTTCAACCGTAGGACCTACGGGTAGCTTCCTCGATCTACTCTATTTAGTTTTGCTGAACATGCATGGTTGTGTGAGTCCTTATTAAGTAGCATGCCCCTGCTCTGTGGAGGTTGTAACCCAACGAACCTCTAGGGTGATTTTCCCCGAAACAGAACTGGCGACTCCACTGGGGATCACATTCTTGTGACTCCCCTGTTGGGTGGTTTTAGCTGTTTGGTAGGTTGCTGACAGTTTTAACTTTCATTTGCAGTCCAGTTTACTTTTTCTCAGTCAGTCTGAAGTCCTGGTTTCTTATCCAGGCTTGTCCTTTTTGTTTTTTTCATTATTTACCTTTGTATACGTCCTTTTTTCTGCACACAGTCGCGTATACACGCAAATTTGTCTAAAGGGACCCCCGTATACGCGAGTTTCCCTTAGCACAGTCGCGTATGCACGCTTGTTGCTAAACTGTGAAGTGGCGTATACCTAGGCAGATTTTGAATTTTTGGATTTCTTGACTTTTTGGTCCTTTCTGGCTGTGGAGACCTGTCTCTACAGTGTCATTGCACTCTCTGGATTGTGAAGAAGGTGGTATTTTGTCTTTTCTCTCTTTCGTTTCATTGAAAAATAGTCTTTTTGGCAAAGTGTTGCTTCTGGTGCTGGCACTTCTGGTTTGAGTACCGAGATAGCTTTCTGAGCATTCTTGGCTGTTCTGCTTTATCAGAACAGTGAGCTCCTACTCATTTACTCTTTCCTATCTTTGTGTTTTGCTTGGCACTATGATTTTTGCTCGTTTCTTGATTGGTTTTCTTGAGTTCAGTAGGCTAGGTCTTGTTGCAACTTTTGAAGAGTTTTTCTTGCTTCTTCGAAGTTTTTGCTTGCGGCAAGTTTATACTATTCTTCTAGGCTGAGTGGCTGAGTTTTCTTGTCTTCTTTTGCTCTTATTGATCTTGCTACTAGTTAGCTTTATAAGGTTTGGAGCATTGTTGAAGTTTGTGCTTGAAATTCAAGTCTTGTTTGGTTTGGATTTTGATAGTTTTGCTTGGTCTTTTCGAGCTCTTTCTCTATAAAACTAAAAAGCTCAAAAAACATTTGTTTTGCTTTTTGTTTTTGCATTTCAAAGGCTCAAAAAAAACATTTTCTCTTGTTATTTGCTTTTGTTGTTGCATTTTCATTTTCGTTTTGCCATATCTTTTGAAGCTTTTGTGAGGTTTCTTGCTTTTGGTTTTTGGCTTGATAATTGAAAGGGAATTGTCATTCATTTCTTCTTCTTGTTTTTAAGCATCTTTGGTGTCTTTATATTAAGAGTTCTTGATTTCGGGAACTAGCTTTCTGGACAACCAAGACAAGTTAAAACTGAAGGAATTTTTGGGAAATTTCACTCTGCTTTAGGAGATTTGCATCTTAGGATTTGCATGCTTGTAGTGATTTTAATTAGGTGCATTTAAACATTTAGTCAATTTCACAGTTTTTGTGAGTGTGAGTTTGCTATTTGAAAATAAAAAATACAATTTTTAATCTCGTAGAACCCGTGTAGAGATTGCGTTTCATCGAAAGACAATAACTGCATCTGCATGTAGTTAAGTTTTTATTAATTTCTTTCTGCGTCAAAAACATCATAAGTTTCATCTCCATATCCTTGTGACTTAACATAACAACCCATTAAAATAAGCGATATAATTTAAAATCAACTAGCAAGTTTTCTAAGTGTCATACACCAACTAGCTAGGTTGTAGGACCTTGGATTAGGTGAGTGGAGAGTTAACTCTCCAAGGCCGCTCAAACAAAACATAGAAGTTGATTAATTGAGCGAAATCCAACTCCGTTAGGTGGATCGGGAAAGCTCTCCTCCAGAGAGTCAAGCGCGAGGGGAAGTGAAGGCTGAGAAGAGGGATACCCCCTCTCTGATTAGCTGAATCTGACCTCAAGACCGTTCCGCCCAGCTTCTGACACGGATTGGTGCCCATAGTTGCCACTCCTAGGTTCCACACAGGTGACTGCGGGGGGAATACCCGTGGTACCTGAGGCAGACGTCGCATCACTTTCAGCAGTACTTCTGGGGGGTGCCCTTGCGAAGCTTGGGTGCTTGAGCCGGCAAAGGCTGTCGTTAGGAGGTCGGCGTAACTGTTTCTGATACCTTCGCTAGTTGTTCTGGGCCCTAATCATCCCAAACTGCTTTCGGGAGGTCCTATATTTCGCTTTCCTGTATTTTGGTGTCCGGTCCTCATCACCCGGAGCGGAAATACTTGGAGGTTGTTTGCTTGATTGTATCTCAGGGATTTTTCTTTTAGTGAGTGCTCTTTGCTCCTAGCTTTCCTAGCTTTTCACTTTTTTGAGTCTAATTTAAAATCTATAAAAGTGGCTGATCAAGCGCCTCGTCGATCGAGGAGAATCCGGGGGTTATCTCCCGAGAGTCCAGAGCCTTCTTCGAGAAGGCGTAGGAGTGATTTAGCAGGTGGTTACCACCCTGTGGCATCTGACGCAACGGAGAGAGATCCTCCACAAAGGTCTGAAGGTTTCATAGCTGATTCTGGTGTCGGTTCCAAGAGGAGCGTTCCGCTCACCTCGCGAGTTTTGTGTCCTCGGGAAGAATATTTTCAAATTGAAGACGTACCTGAGCCTCCTGCGACAGGTCCATCTCCTCTTCCTCCTGACTATCCGTTCGTTGTTCAGTACATCGGACCTGAGTCTGAGAGACCGGAAGATCTTCCGTATCATTCATATCTTTCGATGGCCACGACTGGGAACGCGGCTTCTGCCGTGAGTGCTGCAGGCATTCAGACCCCTGCTTCTGTTGAAGGAGGGGGCACTATTGCTTTATCTTTGATTGCTTCTAGTGCTGCTGTGTTTGGCTCTGGTTTCATCCAAGCACATGCTTCTCATTCTGGTCCCTTCTGTTCAGGGATGCCCTCTAGTGGGAATCCCTCTTTTTCCTTTTCCGCTGCTGCAGCTGGATCTACACCCATGTCTTCTATGGTTAGTGGATCAGCTTCTTTTCAGGGTTTCCCCTTTGGAACTGGGCACATTCCTAGTTCCAATCCTTCTTTAGGGTCCTTTCCGTTTACGTCCCAGACCCAGAGTTTCAACCCTTGGTCTGGGGGGCAAAGTTCGACTACTTTTACGGGATGGAATCCTATGTTTACTAAAGCGGGGGCAGGGAATCAGTTTTACGCAGGTCATCAAGGGAATACTTCTTTCCCTTCATCAAGTGCTTACCAGACCTTTTCTCCTCTTTCTAATGCTTGGAACCCCTATCAGGGGTTCTCCTCTTCATTTAATACTTTAGCGGGGGGAACTGGTCTGGGCTTTGGTAACTCTACGTTGGGAGGAGGTTCTTCTCCTTTTTCTACGAGTCCTTTCTGGCAACCTGGTGCCTTATCAAATCCAGGCTATTCTTTTCAGAATGTTGGGAATCCATCCCATCAAGGATGGAATCCTCAGGCTCTGCCTCGCTTACCTTTTTTGGAAACGTTAAACTTGCCAGATCTGTCAAAGTTGACTAATGATCCGATTCGTTATAGTCCGGGGTGGCCTCCGGTCCTGACCAAACTTCCTTCAGATATTCCAAAATTTGAAGGTAAGAATGGGGAGGATCCGGCTGACCACATCACCACTTTCCACTTATGGTGTTCTTCGAACTCCCTGATCGATGATTCGATTAGGTTGAGATTATTTCAACGCACCCTAACTGGAAACGCTGCCAAATGGTATATCGAGCTAACTGGGGGCAGTTTTTCTACATTTGGAGAACTGGCTGTCACATTTCTAAACCATTTTCAGTTGCCTGTCCGATATGAGGCTGGGACGGAACTCCCGGCTAATTTTAAGCAGGATGAGGCAACCCACATTTCTGATCACATTCAGGAATGGAGAAGAAGGAAGAGGCTGATTAAAGCTCATATTCCTGGATAATTCCTTCTCGAATGGTTTTTGAAATCTCTGCAGTCAGACATTTCAAAAGATGTATCCCTATCTGGGGTATTTTCTGAGGAGCAGGCCATTTTTAGGGCCCAGCAGCTGGAACTGATCTATTCTCAGTCTGGGGTCCTTTATAAATATTTTCCCAATGCTCCTTGCTCCAAATTAGATTTATCGAAAACTAAGCCCGGTCCTCATGGTGATGGGCTTGTCGGATCGGTCAATAGTGGTGCAGCCAGCCTGCTTTCTCAACTGCAGCAGTTGTCTTTACAATCTGCTCCTTCTGGTCAGGCTGTGCCTGCTGATTCATCACCTTCCCAGTCTTTGTCCATAAATGATGTCCAAGCTTCTGATCCCAAAGGAAATCAACAATCCGATGGGAAGAAGAAGGGACAAAATAACAAGAAGAAGGGCAAGAACGGGAAGGGTAATGCAAATAAAACCAACGAGCGTGTTGGTGAGGGTCAAAAGGAGAAGAAGAAAGTGAAGTTTCCATGCAAGCTGTGTGTTGGAGACCATCTCACACACCTTTGCCCTAAAATTCAGGATGATCAGCGCTTGTTAGCTCAGCAGGGTTCTTCTAGTTCCCAAGCTATGTTAACAAACCCTTTTCCCCAAGGGCAGCAATTAGTTGTTGGCGCGAACCAAAATCCTGGGGCTTCCTCTGGGGGCACCCAGGAAGGGGAAATTCCATCGAACATTTTTATGATGAGTGCTCATGCGGATATCGCTATGAGATCCCGTGATTATGGTGGAGAAGAGTCT
The DNA here is from genome assembly GCA_034641835.2 of Pinus albicaulis. Classification (NCBI taxonomy): domain Eukaryota; kingdom Viridiplantae; phylum Streptophyta; class Pinopsida; order Pinales; family Pinaceae; genus Pinus; species Pinus albicaulis. The sequence continues at coordinate 974,572,176 of CM076575.1, forward strand.
TCGAAAGCTAAGGAAGTTCCTGATGCTACGGAGCCGCTTCACATTACGAAGCCTACTGTTGAGTCTATGCCTCGGATGCCCAAAGCATCTTCTAAGCTTTTTATGATGAGTGCTCACGCGGATATCGCTACGAGATCCCGTAATTATGGCGGAGAAGAGTCTTCGAAAGCTAAGGAATTTCCTGATGCTACTGAGCCGCTACACATTACAAAGCCTACTGTTGAGTCTATGCCTCGGATGCCCAAAGCATCTTCTAAGCAGTCAACGATTAATCCAAATGCTAGGGCTGCCCAGAACTACTCGATTGTGGAAGATCTGGCGCAAAGTCCTTGTGCTTGTCAGCTTTAGAGGTACTCCAGTCTTGTCTGGCTCAGCACAGTGCTTTGCTCACTGCCATTGGGGCTATTGATCCAAAAAATTCTCTTTTGATTACTTTTGATATGACTAAGTTTAAGAAGAGACTTCCTCATCACATGGCTTTTCATATTAAATCATCATATTGGAAGTGCAATATATTTCGAATGGTTGTTGATGAGGGTGCTTCTACATGTGTGATGTCTCTCGCATGCTAGAAGACGCTTGGATCTCCCAAAGCTGTTCCATCTAGCACTGTTCTTACTGCGTTCGATGGTCATTCTCACAGACCCCATGGTATTGTCCCGGCTTTGCCCATCTGTGTTGGGGGAAAAACTGTCAACATAGAGGTTGAGGTAGTGGATGCAGCCTTGGACTACAACCTTCTGTTGGGGAGGAATGGGATTTATGAGATGGATGCCATTGCATCTTCATTATTTCGAATTGTATGTTTCCCCCACGAAGGGAGGATTGTCACAGTGGATCAACTGGACTGTCCTCAGATAGACTCGAATGCGTCTTCTGACTCATCTGTTCCTAAGTTGGATAATTCTAAGGCGCCTGTTGAGAATCTAGGAGTTGGAATGTATTCTTCCCTGATGGGTACTTTCGATCTTCCTCCTCCTACTGTGCATATTAATGGTATTTCATCCTCCAAGGCTCCCCTTCGAAGAGAGTTCTTTCGAACTCATTATTTTTCGGACCCTTGGACCTTACCTTCCCCTATTGCCACATTAGCGGAAGGTCAAGTGGGTGGAATGACATTTCCGATTTCTGCAGCTGAGATTGCATATCAATCTATTGTTGACACTGCAGAATCTATCCCAACTCCTCTTTCAGTGGAAGAGTTGGATGGTGATGTGGCTCCGGCTTGGACGCTTAGTTCTTCTTCGGCCCAGGATTGCCTTGATACCACTCTTCCATCTGAAGAGGCCATCCTGGAAGCCATGACAGGTATAGATAGACCGTGGGATGATTTGCATCATCGGTCTTACTTCCTACCTGACTTGAATGAAGTTGAAACTAGTTTTCCAAGTCCTCAGTCTCCTGGTCCTGTTCACCCAGTCTTGAACCCTTTGGCACCAACACAGGTTTATGCTGAAGGGAACATGGCTGTGATCTCTCCTACTATCCCGGTGAACATTTCCAGGGATCCCAATATTATTGAGAATGTCTTCATTGGAGCTGAATGTTCCCGTGAAGAGATTCAAATTTATACCAAACTCTTCAAAGAGTATAGGGATGTATTTGCTTGGTCTTATGAGGAAATGCATGGCATAGACCCATCTATCGTCCAGCATGAGATCAAGACGTATGAAAACGCTAAGCCGGTGAGGCAAAAACTTCGTCTGGTCAATCCTAGGAAGGCAGCAGCTATCAAAGCTAAAGTTGAAAAGCTACATAAGGCGGGATTCATTTTCCCAGTTCCTTTGACTGAATGGGTTTCAAACCCCGTTCCCGTAGATAAAAAGCAAGGAACAATTCGAGTGTGCATCGATTTCAGAGACCTAAATAAAGCATGTCCTAAAGACAATTACCCCACACCATTTATCGATCAGATCATTGACGAGTGTGTCAGTAACGAGATTTTCTCCTTCATGGATGGTTTCTTCGGATATAATCAAATTACTATCCGTCCTGGAGATCAACATAAGACTGCATTTATTTGTCCCTGGGGTACGTTTGCATATAAGAATATGCCTTTTGGTCTTAAAAATGTCGGGGCTACCTTTCAGCGGGCCATGTCTTACGCTTCCACGACATCAAGAATATTATCGAGGCATACTTAGATGATCTAGCTGCTCATTCTTGAAAGAGGATGGATCATCTTGATCACCTCTGGAAAATATTTGAAAGATGTCGTTTTTATAAAATTCGATTGAATCCAAACAAGTGCGTTTTTGCGGTTACATCCGGTCGGCTATTGGGATTCATTGTGTCTAGGGAAGGGATAAGGGTAGATCCCTTCAAGGTTGAGGCAAGACTTCGGTTGCCTCCCCTGTCTTCAATCTATCAGCTTCAAAGTCTCCAAGGAAAGTCTAATTTTCATCGGAGGTTTATCATCAATTATGCTGAGATTACAAAGGGATATATGAGATTGTTGAAGAAAGGAGTTCCTTTTCTTTGGGACGACTACGCTCAACGCTCATTCAATGCTTTCAAAAAGGCATTGACCTCTGCTCCTTTACTGAGTCCACCTGATTATAGCAGAGATTTTCTTTTGTATCTGGCTACAGTAGAATCTACCATCAGTATGGTTCTGATTCAGGAAGATGATGCTCTTGTAGAGCATGTTATTTACTACCTGAGTCGAGGACTAGTAGGACCTGAACTTCGATACACTCCGATAGAAAAATTAGCGTTAGCAGTAGTTCATGTTGTGCAGCGACTCCGGGATTACATTATTCTTCGCAAAACTTATGTCTCGGCAGCTGCCAATCCATTCAGTTTGTCCTCAGCAGGCGAGTGATTGGGGGCAAATATAATAGATGGACTGTGATTTTACAGGAATTTGATCTTGATTTCATGTCTGCCAAATCCAAGAAGTCATTAGTTTTTGTAGAATTGATCTTCGAGTTGCCCTGTGGAGAGGAGATGATCTATGATGAGTCCTTTTCGGATGAACACTTGTTTCTAATCTGTCCACAGGATCCTTGGTATGGGGATATCATTGTGTATCTCCAGACCGCGAAGTTTCCCTCTACTTTTTCGAAAGATGAGCATCATAAACTGCGTCACTTGGCCAAGAACTATTTGATTATTGGTGATGCTTTGTACCGTCGAGGGGTTGATTCAATCCTAAGACGCTGCTTAACTTTCGAAGAAGCTGAGGCTGTGATTAATGATTCTCACAGTGGAGCTTGTGGGGGTCATTTATCTGGGCTTGCTACAGCCCAAAAGATTTTTCTTGCTGGATACTTTTGGCCCTTGATTTTCAAAGATTGTATTGAATCGGTCAAAAAGTGTCATCCGTGTCAGGTTTATACTCGAAAAATGTGCGCTCATCCAGCTCTACTTTTTCCAGTAGTTACTGTCGGACCCTTTACAAAGTGGGGTATTGATTATACTACTTGTAACCCGCCTTCGGCAAAAGGTCACAACTACATTATCGTAGCAGTAGACTACTTTACGAAGTGGGTCGAGGCTATGCCTACTTTTGGGAATGATTGTGAGACTGCAGCTTTGTTCCTTTTCAACTAGGTTATCGCTCTTTTTGGTATTCCTAGAGAGATTGTCACTGACCATGGCAGTCATTTTCAGAATAGTATGATGGCTGAGTTGGCTGTTAGATTGGGTTTCCGGCAGGAGCATTCGTCTCCATATTATCCTCAGGCCAATGGGCAAGTGGAAGCCATGAATAAATCCTTGAAGACAATTCTTCAAAGGACAATTGATAAAGCTAGATCCAACTGGAATATTATGCTATATCCTGCACTTTGGGCATACAGGACGTCAGTGAAAACTGCAACTGGCTTTACTCCGTTTCAGTTAGTGCACGGGGTGGAATCCGTATTTCCTATTGAATGCAAGATTCCTTCTCTTAAATTAGTTGTTGAACTTCTTCCTGACACTTCTAGTCTGGCAGAACGGCTTCTTCATTTGGAACATCTCGATGAGCAGCGTCGAGATGCCGCCACGATGAATGAAGCGCATAAAAACCGAGTAAAGGTTCAGTACGATAAGGCGGTCAAGCCTAGGGTCTTTTCGGAAGGCGACCTTGTTTTGGTCTATGCCCAAGAAAAGGATGCCCTGGGGGCAGGAAAGTTTAAGTCTATGTGGTATGGCCCCTATATCGTTAAAAAATTCCTTAAGAAAGGAGCGTATACCTTGGTTGATTTCGAAGGGAACGAGTTGCCGGAGCCCCGAAATGGGCTCTATTTGAAGAAGTATTATGCCTAGGCTTTGGCATGGCATGTTACTTTTGTATATAGTAGTTTTTTGCTTTGTACATATTTGATTGATTTTCGATTTTTGATGAGGTGGTGATGTTTTTTGATCTGCTTTGGCAGGTTGTGTTGGATGTCATGAGTCATTTTGGTTTCGCAGATGGTGCTAGTAGACACACCCGGAACTTAGCTTCCGCAGCTTGGGTGCTTCATTATCCATCCGGTCAGCTGTTGGTATCAAGAGGGGTCTGCATTGGTCCTGCTTCCAACAATATAGTAGAATACACTGCAGTTATTCATCTACTCTCGGAGGCAATATCTTTGGGTGTTGATTCATTGGTAGTTTTCTTGGACTCTCAGCTGGTGGTGTTGCAGTTGAACAACACTTATCGGGTACGAGATCCATTTTTATTACGATTTTTCTTGAGGGTACATTTGTTACAAAGGTCATTTCAATTTTTAACGTTCATTCATATTCCTCGAGCTGACAATTGGCTTGCTGACTCATTAGCTAATCAAGCATTAGATTGGCATATTAATCATTCTATACAATAAATTTTTAATCATCAAAAACATCATACAATTGATACATTTATCACATCACATCAAATATCGTTGTATATATATCATCGGAGTGCCAAAAAACTTTACAAAATTTGGATCCATAATCTCGTACAAAACTTGGGCTTATGCCCCATCATGTTCAGTCTCAAAAAAAATATAAAGTCATCTAATACATAATATCTATCTACTCCTGAGGTCCCTGCCCAGAAGTCGTGTTCCTATAGAACGTAACTGCAGTGGCAACTCAGCGAAATAGTCTAACCCAGTCTCAGGGCACTCCTACCACCTGTCTCTGGATGGCTTCTGGTAGATCCTCCACAACAGCCATAGGTATTTGGCAGGTCAGTCCCTCCAAATTCCTCTGCACGGCCTGGAGAGTCCTATCTAAATCCATAGTATCTGCTTCGCCCCTGCGGTGCTTATGGCGCGGAAGGCCCTCAGGATGAACTGGTCCAACATCTGAAACATGATCATTTTTAATTTTCAGTCATTATGAATCCAATCAAAAAAATGTTTGTTTTTCATTTTTTCATACATATTTGAAAAAATCCAAAAAAATCATATAATTCAATTTTTTTATTTTTTTTACCGACTGCTCCCCATGCTGTGCCTCGTGGAAGAACTAGATCCGGATCTCCACAAAAGTCCATCCTGGCATAGGGATAGTCGTCCACTGCGATGATTTTTTCTCCCCACCAAAGGAAGAACTCATCGTCCCATGTGGTCCGAGGTACTTCACTACCCCCCAGTCTCTTCATCATGTCCGCCCAACGGGCAATTCTTGGGTCCGCGGGCTACTGATGGTAGAGATGAATCTGGGTCTCAACGCTGGAATCTTCTAAGAGAAGAATGTTGTCAAAATTGTACCATAGCCAAAGTGTTTGGTCTTTACTTGGCGGATTGAGGTCAACTGTTGTTTCATGTTCAATAATAGGGCTGTGCACCAATCGTACACATGAGTCAAACATTCTACTGCTATGCTGATTTGCGTCCTGGATGCCTGATGTAGAGAGGCGGATCCTGCCACTCTGCTGATGGTGAAAAGGAGGATTTTCATGTGCAAATTCCTCACATCTTTAATTGCAATCTGCATTCCAACCTTTTTCGAACCCGGTACGCAGTACACGTGGACATAGTCTTCCACGGTTAACCCTCCCAGGGGCTTCCCGTGCAAGTCTACTAGTTCTCCCCTCCGGGAGAGTCCATTAATGAAATATATGTCTTCCACTTCAATTCATAGTGGCATCTGATCAATAATGAAGCAATCCTGATCTGGTTCCCAGTAATTTACGAGCATTTCTAGCAACCGCACATTGCTTTTCATATTTGGCATCTTGAAGAATTTGAACAATCCGCAATTCCGAAGGATATTTTGCGCTGCGCGATCTTGCATGACCTCTTGGTCAATTGCGCTATGCTCACGTTCCCTCCATGAGATTGTCATCCTGTCAAATTTCATCAAATTATGCATTAGCCACGCTTTTTTGGATTCGGACCTGTGTATATGCAGTTTTTCCTTTGCACAGTCGCATGTATACGCGAGTTTCCTTTAACGAACCCGCGTATGCGCAAGTCCGAATTTTTTAGCAAGGGTTTTAAAGCTAAAAATCACTTAATTTTAATTTCCAAATGGACAAAATGAATAAACAGGATGATTAAGGAGCCTACCTGAAGTTTCGGTGCGTTTCGACGGTCGGTTGTTCCTGATTTGACGAAAGAAGTTTTTTGCTCCAGAGCACTTTTTTCCAAATCAGAAATGCAATAATGAACCAAATATGAGGTAATTTGTCTATTTATCACTAAAAATTTGAAAATTTTCGCAAAAAATCCTTATGCTTATTTTTTCGATCTATCTTAAGCTGCATAACCCGGTTGCTTGGAAGTGCCCAGTTTGGTATGTTTTCAGGTACATTTTGACATTTTTGAGATTTTTCCCGGTTTTGATCCATGATTACCGACTCGTCACGGCGGGTATATGATCTTCATTGGCATATAGGTTAGGGAAATCACTTTCCGTTGCATCTTGCATACTAGCCTCCATACTGATCACTTGCCTTAGGGTCGATCCCATCAGGTCATGAGTATTACACCCATTTCACTCGCCGATTATTTAATCATGACTTGATGGTAGATCCTTCCTTTACATGGGCTTCCTAGTTAGTTCCTCGCTATCACTTGTTGCCCATGCTGCGTTTTATGTAGGCTCGGGAGTCTTCTTTAGTCCCGCCATGTCCTATGTGTTGAAGCTTCATTCTTCTTCTTCATCACTATCATTATTTCTGGCTTTTACCCTAGAGGCTCCCTGGTGTCGTTAAGTTGTATTACTGCATTGCATATTGGCTACTTGTTTATCCTGGCCTTTAGCCGACTTCATTTGGACTCGATGTTTAAGCCAACTTTTGACCTTGACTTCCTGTACAAGTTAACCATTGCATGCACTTATCTATCATGACTTGACACCTTTTACCCATGGATGGAACGTTCCTCTGAGTATCACTTACCAGTTTTCGCCACCTTGCATTGAGCATAGGACTGTTCCAATCCGAGGAACTAGTGCATCTGATTTCTTGATACTCGTTCTATCCATTGTACCATAGCATTCTTTTATTCTTTTTCAGGCTTATTATATGAAAAAGACAAAAAAATTAAATATAACAAAAAGAGCGGGAACGGGATGTATCTTCGTTATTTTGATGGCAGTACAGAGTCAGTTTTGTCGCCCTTGAACAAAGCACATTTACTTATATATATCTCCTACATTTGGGATGGTTTTAGTTTTGACCTAGGTTCAGCCTTTACCATGTTTCACTTGTCATTTCTCCCCGGTTGGTTATCTCTTCCAATCATATGGAGAGTTTGTTCTGCCTCCTGCATAACAGACTTATACAGTGTCACTTTTTATTGCCATGGTCATCACCAGTCGTGCTTTTTTTCAAGGGAAGTTTAGCCTGAGTCGTCCATTCTGCGGTGTCTCTTGACTCATTATTCAGTCGGCCTTCCCGGTCTTGTCAGTATCATGTTCTATCACATCAGATGTTTTGGTCTTCTACTCGTGCTGGTTTGAGAAGGTCCCCATTGACTTCTTGCCAGTGGGTTTGTCTCTTATCGACTACGACACATTGCTCTGAGAGCAAACCTAGAGCTGCACCTTGGGCCTATTTCCATCATTGATAGGTGACCTCGTGCTTAGCTTTTGATCATCATCATGGGTCCTTGACTGAGTGGTTTCCCCTGTGTTTGATGTCAGCACACATTATCACACTTGGGATTCGTGCAGTACATTGATTTCCATTTGACCCTATCGGTGGATTTCTCGCCTCTGTGTCAGCTTTCATTATTGGTTGGTTCAGAGGGTTTCTTCCGTGCGCTAGCTTCATCTTGTGCACGTCGGAAACGTACTTCGGTTTTGGTTCCATCACTCTACTTCGTCCGATTCCTTCCAAATATTGGCCTGCGGGTTACACTCGCGCTGGACTGATGTGGGATGCCTTAATGCCTTCCTTCCAGTAGATCTTTTCCCATCGACTCCGACTCATTGCTCTGGGAATAAGGTCTAGAGTCTTTTTGTCAGTACCTTAGGGTTTGCGGTCATCAGTGGCAGACTCTTCGCTATCGACAGTGGGGATTCATCATTGCCTCCTGATTGGTAGATTCTTTCAAGTGTTCGACTTCAACTCATTCATTCGCACTTGTTAGATTGTACTGGGGCACCTTGACACTCATTATCATTATCGGTGGGTTGTCTCGCATTGGTTAATGGTATACATCATTGACCGGTAATCCAACGATTTCTCACATGGTCGACTTCATCTCATTTATTCCCATTGTGTAGAATTGTGCCATAGTGATCGGTGAAGACCTTGGGTTGCATCAGCATTCTTCGATTCACTTTTGATAGTCCTTTCAGTTTCTTCCAGTGATGCCGTCCACCCTTATGTGTTGTAGTTCAGTACAGCAGCATCCTATATGTTGGCTCCCGAGTTGCGTGATTGTACCGCTTGATCCACCTCCTATGATTCGATACTTGGAGATTCAGTTACTTATATGATCAGACATCCAGTTGCACCATCTTTGATTAGATTTCTATATGTGATACTTGGACATTGATTTAGACTTACACTTCCAGGCCATGCTCATATGATTCATTGTGTACTTTCAGTTCAGTTATACTTGTATACATGTTGGATCCATTCACTACTTTCTATATGATGTATTTTTGGACTGAGCATGGGTATGCCCGCCTCAGCATGAGTTGAATCTCTATTTTCTTTCATTGGTTTTTGGCAGGCTGAAATCTGGTGAAGTCCTCTCTTGTCCTTGCGAAGTTCTTTCTATGTGCATAATACATTTCGGCCATCATGTACCCCTTCTGACCTCATATATTAGGGGGCATTTGTTATAGCATCATTTCTCACCTTGACATGATTCATGATTGCTTTGATGGTTTTGGGCACCCATTCCTACAGACTTGGACAAATTCACTTAAAAACAGTGTAAAAATCCCCATACGCGACTATGCCCGTACTTTTCCGCGTGTATACACGAGTCCAGCTAGACTTTTCCGCGTATGCCATTAAAAATGATTAAAAAATATATAATTATTCCCTATTTTCGAGCTGGGTTGATGGTTACTTAGGTAGTTCAACCACCCCAGCATGTGGCCAACTGTTTCCAACTGTTGAAACTACTTGGAGGGAGTATAAAAACCCCTCATGTGTATGGCCTAAGGGAGAGAGAGAATTTATTGATATTATACTCTGTTGGTATTCCCTATCCAAGTCTGATTCCCCGTGCCTCCTGCACTTTCCCAGTTCATTATAGGAAACCCTTGTTTCCTTGAGATGCTCATCTCTCTATATGTCATCTCGTATGCACCAGTTTGGAAGGAGTCTTAGCGAGGCAAGGGCTGGACGGATCTGGACGACGGTCTGATCGAAGGCCGTGGAAGGATAAGGTGATCTCTCCACTCGTTACTTTTGTACATGCTATTTATAATACAGAAGTATCATGCTATTCCCGAAATATACGTGTTAGTGTATGCTTATATGTATGAGAATATTTGTTATTTAAGCATTAATTATGATTTATTTAATGTTTTATATGAATCTCACTAACATTTAGAGTAGATATATGCTGTACAAGCAGTTCTTCGTGCTTGTTTCTTCTTGTCTTTCAGGTTAAGAAGGAAGGACAATTGTTGGGGGTTTGAACCCTACGGAATCTTCCTCAACCGTAGGACCTACGGGTAACTTTCTCATTCTACTCTATTTAGTTTTTCTGAACGTGCATGGTTGTGTGAGTCCTTCTTAAGTAGCATGCCCCTACTCTGTGGAGGTTCTAACCCGACGAACCTCTAGGGTGATATTCCCCGAAACACTTACTGCACATGTTTACTGCTTATTAAACATCTGATGAATGAATGATGGAATGATATAAGTGAAGAATTAATGACATAATTAGATCTCTGTGTATACGTGAGTTTGATAAAGGGTATCCGTGTATATACGCGAGTCTGTATCAGGAAAGTAGCATATGGGTTTTAGAAGCAAGAAAAAGTAAAAGTTTTGAATAAGCAGTAAATACTGATTCACCCCCCCTCTCAGTATTTTTCCCAACATGAATGCAATCCATTAACCAATCCAATGGAACAAAACTTGAAGCTCAGATCCATTGAAGGGAAGGAATTCGAGGGTGTAATGAGGTATAGACAATTTGTATGAAGTCTTATCTACCTTAATACCACCAGACCAAACATCTCATCTGTTTTTGGAATTCTTTCCAGGTTTATGAAAAAACCTTTTGAAGGACATTGGTCTACTACAAAAGAGTTCTAAATTACATGAAGTGGACTCAATACTTTGGACTCTAATATACACAAGTAGTCGATTTAAACTTGATCAGATACTCTGATTCAAACTTTAATGGGGACAAAGAAACTAGGGTGTCTATGTTAGGTTATACCATGAGTCTTGGATCAGGAGTTGTCTCATGGGGATCACGCAAATAGTCAGTTCCAACAAATTCCACAACTGAGGTAGAATATGTGGCAGGAATTGAAGCAACAAAGGAAATTGTGTGGGTCAGGGAAATTTTAGAGGATTTGTAGATGAAACAAATGCATTCAACACCACTCATGACAGACAACACCTCTGGAATAAAATTGGCCAAGAACTCGAAGTTCTATGATCGAAAAAAGCACATAAATACAAAATACCATATAATTCGGCATCATGTTGAGGCCAAACTATCCATCTATGTCATTTTACCACAAATGAGTAGAGAAAAGACATATTCACCAAAGAAATTAGAAGAGTAAAGTTTGAAAAGTTCATAGCGATGCTTGGAATCACCAACATCTCTTCAGATTAAAAGCAGGAATGTTGACACCTAATCCTAAGGGATTGGGTGAGATTGTATGTTATTGTAATTTAGTAAATATGGAAGGCCAAGATACATTGGGAAGTAAATACCAATATTATCACCTCCATTTATAAGTACACACACAATATCCATCTATTGTATCTTAAATTTTGCAGAGTTACCTCCTAGTATGACAACAACACTTCAAACAAAAGTTATGAAAAAAGTGTTGAGATAGACCAAATGTTGCACTAATTTGTAATAATGTTTCTGATAGATATTATAATGATATATCGGATTGTGTAATGCATAATGGTATGAAATAAATATAATTGGTGGAATTTATAGGTATGGCACACACAGGAGTGAAAGCACAAAAGTGACACCTGCGACAGGAGGATATGATGAAGACAACACTTGAAAAATGTGAATGACTGTGAGAGAAAAAATTAATATATTGAATAACACATAAAAATAAAACTTATTAAAGTGAAAGAGAGAAAAATAAATAGCCACAAACATAAAAGTGAAACTTGTGAAAGTGATGGTGTGAAAAAGTGATAGTTCAGAAAAATCAGTGAAATAGAAGTACAAACATAACCAAAGTGAGTGAGACATTCAATGAAAGTGTGCAATGACTATTGACATGATTTGAACATAGTACAAGAACTTTCTTGAAGGAAAGTGATATCCTTGTCTAATCTTGCATACATAAAGTGCACTCATGAGTTCAATCAGGACGATGCATGTGTTGGAATTTGACTTTGAGAGTTAAGACTTTGCAAAATGACAATCAAACATGAAATAAATATGGGTGAAAAATTGTGAGATCCTTAGTAAGCTCCAAATCATGATATTTTTAGTAGGTTCCAAAATTCAAGTGTAGGAAAAAATTTGGAGGGTGTTGATCATAGTGTAACATTTGCTAACACATTGGTAGAAATCCAACTTCCCTTCTCAGGTTTTACCTTTAAGTGTGATATCCCAATATTAATAGGAATTATATTTTCCATATCAATTACCCTCATTTTTATACTGATCATAGTTAAATATATAGTCCCATGTATTCTTTTCTCCACTAAAAACACATCAATATACGACTAGATATGCCTCAATTGTTTTGATACGAGAGAAGGATCATAAGTATATCAAGCTTTTAATCCCATTCACTAGTGTTTATCCTTTATTAATGAGTTTTAATAGTACCCCAATAGAGTCACCTAAAGAGATCACAAGCATCGCTTCACTACCTGCACGCTAGGACAGTACCTCAGAAAAGTTGCTTGCTTCACCTCTCTGCGTAGGAATCCTTTCTCTTATTTCAACCTTTATTTATTCATTTTATTTATAGAAATTTTCCTAGGAAATTATTTATTTACCAGGGAAAAAGAGGGATCCAAAATTATTGAGAGAAAGAGAGGTTATTCCTTGTTTTAAGGGATTACACTCATGTTTTATAGTTTTCTTCTTTTCCATTATCTATTGGGTCGATTTGTAAGGTCATAATAAAGACACAGGCTTTGTAGTTTGACCAAAGGCTTCTTGTATACAATGAATCACATTTTCCATCCAAAAATCATTGATTTTAAAGATATATAAACTCATTACATAGAGGAGGAAACAAAATAATCCAAGAATTATTCTTCATCAAAATTCCCCTGTCAAGTTTTTCCACATTGGGTTTTCAGCCAAACAGGAGCATATTTCATGCACATTCTTACTAAGCAAAACAAAATAAAAATACATGACAAGAAAAAAAAAATTGAAGAACAAATAAAACAAATGTGGAAGATAAAACAACATGTAGAATATACAATAAGAAAAAAAATAAATGTAGAGACTCGTTGGAGAGAAATATAGAGGGTGGATGGAATGAAAGGGAAACTAAATGCAACTAAGCCTACTCCTAACCTAATCAACTAGAAGGCCAGGGATAAATGTAATTATATTTCCAATGTATCCATATTCATTTCCGAGCTGCAATCACAAATACGAGAAATTAAAGGTAATATAAAATAATATTTCCAATGTATCCATCTTCATTGCCAACCTGTCGCCACAAATACGAGAAATTAAAGGTAATATAAAATAATCTTCAAAAGATAAGATGAGAACTTGGAAAAATTGCACAAATAAACTAAAGTCTCACTTATTATGAAACGAATGTGCCATAACAACAAGTTTTAACAATTTTTGAGCTTTACATTGATAACTGAGATATCGACCACAAAAACCTTGCACAATGCTTGCAAATCCACATCCATCTACTCTTTTAGTTCTCACAAACATAAGAAAATATTGAAACATCTTATTTGCAAAAAATATTGCCTCATTAAATTTCTCTAACTATTCAATAATTGGATCATGATATTTATAACTACCCTTTTAAAGACCCTGAGATTTATGAGAAGGTAAATTATCAATTCATTCAAATCACAAAGAGAATCACAAAGAGAATCTCAAATATAATTATCAAATTGGTTGATTAAAATATAATATTCTCGAGGCCATATCAGTTCCCCTTGTATCCAAATACATGAAAAATGAACAATATGAGATCTTAGGGAATGAAAAGGGACTAACAAAATTAGAATCCTTTATTTAATCATAAATTCTACCTTGAGAATCAAGAATATTACTTTGGAAATATTAATGTCCCTCAAAGGTAAAATCACATATAGTGGAAGGATTTTGTGGAAAGAAATATGCGTGAACATATGGATCCAACATAGTTTAGATATCTCAAAAATAGTACGAGAATTTGACATAATCATCATCAGGGGTTGAAGAGACTCAACTTCCTCATAGGTCTCAAAACATTTTGATGGTGGATCATAAAATTTGGGTTTCTTAGAAAAAAAAAACTAAAGATGCACCACTATCATTTCATGTATCAATGAAAAATATTTTAGTGCCACTAGTTTGATCATATTTAGGATTAATCATGTACAAATATTGATGGATAGAGAATTTACATGAATTGGTAAAATAATTCCCTTTATTAGATGGTGTAGGAACTTCTTCTTCTTGAATTACAAGAGATTTAAAATTGAATAGATCGTAAATACTAGATTAATCATTTTCTGCCTATTATTGTAGTATCAAACCATCATGTACCTGATTTCAAATAAAATCATCTATATAAATATCCAAAGTATTTAGGGGCATTGTTAGTGTGAAATTTTTATCAAAAATATCTGGGTACAATGAACAAATTAGTAGAGATGAAGAAATATTGAAAGACTCAAGAGGAGTAGAAATTGTACTTAAATCAGAATGAACTTCAAAGAATAATGGATCAATATCATTGTCATGGTTATAATGGTCATAGATAGGCAACTCAATATGTCACTCTAACTGAATACGATCTTCCAAAGATTCAAAAAACTGACAACCTACCACTTCCTATTTTTCATCCAAGGATGTAAGACTTAAAGAAGGTTTGGTATCATTACGAATTAAAAGAGCATCCCAATTCATAAGTGGAGATTGTAAATTGTGAGAAATAGATTGCGAATATATATCATGCAAATCCAAGCCCTTCAAATACAAGAATATATCATCTGATATATTTTAATTTTGACCACCATATGTGTTAACAGAAGTATGAAAATCATGGTTATGGTTATCCAAAGTCTCAACTTGAATATGAGGTTCATAGTTATTTAACAGTTTAGGAAGGTTTGAATATCGAATGTGAGCTCAAAATGAAATATTATCATCTTGAAAGAGTGAGGAAAAATAAGACACAACTTCAACACTTTGTTTCTCTACATGTGAAATAAAACTTCCTTGTTTTGATTACCGCTTGAAGCAACATGGTGAACATCATTATGAGTTGAATTAGGTGAAACAAATGGATTGTGAAATAAGGAATCATGAAACATGGATGATGGAGGTTGAAGGGTATAAAAAATTAAATAAAATTCAAGGCTTGAATTATGCATATTGATGCAATATTTGAAACCAGAGGAATGAATTTTCATTTTAGGCTCCATGTAGTTAATAAACCATCCAATTTTTTCCTCTGCGGGATCTGGATCGCAAGAGTCAAATAAAGGTTGAATGAACATATCAATAATTTGATTTGAAATTTTCCCAAATTTAACATAATCACCATAGGGCACCCAAATTAATGGTAGAAAAGGAGGATCACAAGGAAAAAAAGAATAGTAGGTTCCTCCTTGGAAGATTGAGATATTCCATGGTTCATAAATGTTTGGGATGGAGAATCATCTGGGATATTATGTGGGATTTACAATTGTACATAAAAGTATCTACCCTAGGTTCGATGACTAACCTAGAACTATAGTGAAACAAGGAAGCCAATGATTTCCTTAAATTAAATAAATGATGGAATGAATCCTTCATGCAATCCACCACACACTTGGTTCCTTCTTCAGCTTCGACGCTCCAATTCCAGCTTCGATTTCCAAAATTAGAACCTTCACAGTTTGATAAACTAAGCCAAGAAAATAATAGATCTATGTATTGTCATATGAATAATTCATTCAATAGATAAACATGGTATTGAAATAACTGAAATAATGACATCATATATAGGAAAAAAAATAACTCTTTTCATAAATATAAATGGAAGGAGATTAAAACCACAAAAAGGTGTCGATATTGTAGAAGATCTCTCCTAGTTGTTAAATTGTCCTTTCATTCTCACAATATACACCTTCAATCACCCTAATACTTGTGTTTTCCATCTTAACCATGTTTGGGACAGTGAGACCCATACCTACTTACAAAAAAATCACAATATCATAAATATCCTAATTAAAATAGTAAGGACATTCTCACCACTATACAAGACTTGGAAATATTATAGAAACCAGTTGACCAATGGCTATGTAAAACCATGATCATTCTATATCATCCATATGGTAATTATGACCGATAAAAATAACATATAGGTGGTCCCCACGATGTGAAGTCCTAATTATAACTCACACCATTTGGTGTAGGAGCCCCATCTAGAGTATTAACCTAGCCATTGTAACACAAAGGTTCGTCTTGGTTTCAAAAAATAGAACAAGATATTATTTACATAAATCTTGAATAATAAAGTAATTTGATATTGTGAAACATAGATTAGAATGTGTAAAAGGATACCTTCATGAGTGGGAGACAAAAGTGAGTCTTTGGAAGGAATTAATAATACTAACCTAAGATAGACGCACAAGATCATAAAAAAGTTTCATTATAAAATAGTTCACATAGCGATTGTAAATTGAATACAACATACATTAAAAAATATAAGTACCGAAGCCACCCAATAAACATACCAAGGATAATCCTAAAAAAATTTTGATACATGCATGAAGATCCAAGTAAAAAGTTACAGTGGTGAGGAACTAGTTCCAATAGTAGAACATTAAGTCAATTCTAGCTTCTCCAAAGAATAGTTTTATCTCCTATGCCAAGGAGAGAAGCCAAGAATATCTCTCCAAATATTAAGCCTCCAAAATTCCTTTGCTTGAGTTATGAGGTTTATTTTATAAGAAGGGGAATGAAATTTTATATGCCCATGACTATTGAGTTACCCTCGTGACCCTTGGACATCTATGCAACTCTTGAACTTGTAAATGTCTTTTGGACTTATCTCTATGACTTTTGGAGTTCTCCTAAAGACATCTTTTCCATATATTACTATGTGACTTTTCATATTCCACGTATGAGTCCGAGACTTCCACAGATTACTTGTATCATTTTCATTTAATATACATTATTTAATTCCATATGATGATGTTTCATGACACATGGACACATATTTCCCATTATAATCATACTTGTACAAGTTACAACTTGAAAATGATGACATGGACTTCATGATGAGAAGGTGATGCCAAGTTCTCTTCCTTATTGCTTCATATTGCATTCTCGATGGTATATTTTATCTATGATTTTTATTCATGAAGGATAGATTTTTTTATCCTTCAACCTCAACAGATATTTCATAAATATTGGAATCCTCTAAGTCATCATGAAATGTATTCTTTATCTCTCTATCCATGATCTGCTTCATGTCTCCATGTGTAATATTCCCAAATTTTCACTTAATATTTGGAATACTAGAGTTCTTAATTTTCTTAATGAATTAATTAAATAAAAGGGTGGAGGGACCCATAATCCTAAAGGTGAATAAATATCCACTTTTAATGTGTGAATGTGGATTAATTTAGCCTATATATACATAATGAGGTAGTGTAGAAACTATTAATGTGTATGGAATTGGAGATCTTGTCTCATTAATGAGATAGATCATGGAGGTTGAAGTAGTAAACTAAGATCATGGAAGGCACCTAATGAAAGATAATAGAGCATTCATGATGAAGTGATGGAGGAATTTGTGAAAATAATGCACACATGATGGAGAGGGTGTACATTGCACCTAGACATGATGGATGACTTGGAAAGACAACGAAGTCAAACATAGAGGATCTTGTCCACATGCACAATGCAGTTTAGATGAAGGCCAAGGCATGGGAAGGCCCATAAACTATATAAAGGTGATGACAGAAAAAATGAAGGCACGGTATTGAATATATTTTTTCAGGTCTGTTTAGATCTAGAATTTCCATGCGAAATTCCATACTTTCTTAGGCTATTTAGCAAAGATTTGAAGTGTTGTTTACCACACGGTTTTCCTGGTCAGGAATCCCTCCTCTTTCATTGACTGACCTCTTGGAAGAGTGTTGTACTTCATTCAACATCAGGCATTGGTTCCACTTATATTTTTTGTCATCTGCAGAAAATCTACCTTCAGGAAATACGCAATTTCTAAAGATCAGTTTGGGAAGTGGAGGTTGTGTTCAATATTTCAGCTGCAGAACTAGTCTAGGGTTATTTCTATCACCGTAGGCTTGAATATCATAATTCCTAGGGCTTCATTTAATATCTAGTATCAGACCAAAAGTTATTGTCCTCTTTGCAGTAGTAGTTCCATCCAGAATTACGTAGTCCATTATTGCAGATCCAAAGGAGGAAGGAAGTTTCTAGCATTTCAGCTAGTAATCCTGTGAGGAATCATCGCCTCACTTCGCCATAAGTATTTCCATCATCCTCGCGACTATTGTATAATATTTTAGCAGGAATAGAACCTCTTTATGTTGTACAATGTAGCTTCTATAGCAGCTGCATATTTAGTTACTGCAACTTGAAGGAGGAGGAAGAGAAGGCTAGATCTCGAGCTCCTAGCCTGTAGATATGAAGGAGGGATCAGCCCTCAAAGCTCAGGTATATTTGTAGAAAATATTGCATCCATGTTTGGCTCATATCTATCTTCAGATCTGTAAACCTAGCAGGGAAAAGATCAAAACCTAGGAGGGTGTTTTTCCAAACTTGTAGATCTACAAAATCCTTTCTAGGTTATATTGGGTTCTTGTCACATTGGCCAAAAATTGAATCTTGGAATAATCAAATCTCATAAGATTCCTAGATCTACGTTTCCTCTTGCATCATTTTCATGTATATCAGAATCAGAAGAGACAACGCAATATTGCTTCTGTAATCTCACCAATTACATAGTGATATTTTCAACACCATTGTAGGGTTATCCTAGGCCATCTCTTGGGCTAGATCTACTCATATTTTGTACGCTGTGTAACTGATTCATATCCATATAATAAAATGGCTCATCTTCTTTGTATATTTTGATGTTGTATTGAGATTTATTGTTTACTTATTTTTACTTCTTATATTATGTTTAAGTATTATTGCATTCTCGCTTTTATGGATATTATAGTGCTATCAGACCATGATCTTTGGTTCAGCTTGTGGACACTTCATCTTTTTCATCAAAAGAAGAAGAATATAGGTGAGATCTATCATGAAGGAGGATATTTTTTCCATTCCTATCTTTAGATCCAAGAAATATCTCTCCAACGAGGTCAATCAAATGAAAAGAGAAAGGCAATGGAAGGATCCAAGAAGAAGATTTGAATGGGAAGATCTAAGTACCTCCTATCAGCAGAAAATAATACTGGAGAATCATAGATCTCCTCATAGATATAATATGCCCACTTCCTTTGAAGAAGGTGAAAGGTATAGAAATAAAGAAAGAAGAGAACCTCAGACTCATGAGAATCTCAGTTTGTATCTTGAAGAGTACAAGGAATAGTCTAGCGATTTCAAAGAGAGTCTAACTCTCCAAGAATTATTTGAACTCAAAGAAGAAACAAGATCCTATAGCAACAATAGGAGAAAGAGGCACAATATTTTTTATTTTCCTAAATTTGATGGATCTTCCTCAAGCACTGTTAAGGACTAGAGGAAAGAGTTAGATACATTTTTCATGCTACATCCTGTGGCTGAAAAACAGGTTGTCCAAATTGCAGCACTTCATATTTTAGTTGAAGCTAATGATTGGTGGTTTAATCACATGGAGCATTCAAAGGTGACTAAATATTTAGATTTATTTCACAATTTGAGGAAGAATTTTGATGTGAAGAAGATAGAGATATTCCACAAAGAGGCATTTCCTAAGGAAACAAAGGAGGATGTCAATATTTTCATTCTGGACAAGAGGTCACTACATTCACCCCCAGCTGCAGAAGTACTTGCATCTAGAGAAGAGACACTTGAAACCTTGCAAGATAGTCTTGAGATCTTAACACATAGAGCCCCATGCATGATTTAGGAGGTGCATGAGGAAAAAGAGGAAGATTATAGTGATGGTACATTGGTAGAAGAGAAGCCATCCCTCTTACCAACAGTTGGAGACACCATTGTCCCAGTTGGAGGAAATCTTGTGTTCTAGCAAGAGGTTCCCACACAAAAGTTGATCCAAGGTATACATACACATTCATCACCTATTGTTTTAGTATATCTTCTTGAAACTTATGGGGACATGCCATCAAGGCCAATGCATAACCAAGGGTTAAATAAAAATTCTGATTTGAAGCAACAAAATATCACAGCGCAGAGGACCCTTGATCTCATAAAGTTGGACATGAAAAGCTATCCCAATTTGTCATTGATGGACTACATTCAACCCTTTAAGTTAAATTGTAGAGTTTCATAAAATTGTATGAGCATGATCCTATGTACAATGACTGGTTATGAGATCAGTATTGTACCTTTGTTTGAGACATCATATGTATTACCCTAGAGATCTACAATGTTGTCACTTAGTAGCAGTGATAATGAAGAGGCCCCATTATTCTTGGAGCATTCTGAAGGTAGCTTCATTCATGAAGCAATGGAGGCTAAGATGATGAATGACATACGTCTTGAGATGAGAAATCTTTTCTCCTTTCTTGATGACACTTTCTCAATGAGCATCTGACAACTCAAAGAGAGACCTCTTGCTGCAGCAGATCCAGGCCCTCATTGATTTTGGAAGGCCATGGATGAGAAGAGGTCTCATTATGAGATCTCATTGGAGGTGCACTTCAACATTTCATAGACTGCAAGGTTATTCATCAGTTTGGGAAGGATGGTATTCTACAAAGGGAGGATACCATGTTTATGTAGCACATCATTTATCATCCACATTGGCATGAGTGGGTGAGAATGATCAGGAAGGGGTTGCATGAGAACTTAAAAATATATGACATGGGCCAACAAGAATCTTGGTTACATTGGTCGCTCTTGGGTGAGTTTCGTTACTAACCAAAGGCTATTATTTATTTGATCCATGACTTCAAAAACACTCATGTAATGAAGAAGGAGGCATGGTTACATTGGTTTCTCTTGAGTGAGTATGGTTACTACCCAAAGGTTCATATTTTCTTGTCTCATGCCTTGCATAACAATGATAATTTACAAAAAAAGAAGGCATGTTGATCTTTGAATTCCTTAAGAGAGTTTGGCCATCACATGACATCTCCCACGTTAATTTATTTTTGTAGTATTGATAATATGGCATAGTACTCTCACGATGTATGATAATGGAGTTGATTTGTATTGGGTTGATATGAAATTATATATTTCCTACACCACGTTGTTGTTACTTCATGATTCACACGATGATGTGAAGAGGCAACAAGATCTCTTGTTTCTTTGATTGCTTTTGAGGGAGTTTTGCTTGTCCATATTACATAGAGGAGATGGAGGGTGGCAGCAAGAGGCCCTACTCTAGTGGTTACTATTGGTAGAATATGGTTTGAAAGATTGGTCTACCCATATGTCTCTATTTCGTGTTTTGAATAATGTTGGAATGATGCTTGGAACCAACAAGGCCAACATGGCTAGAGATGAAGGCATGTCAATGCTCAATGTACTTCATGAAAAATGGGATGAAGAGATGTATTGTGAGATGGATATTTTCCTTTGTGAGAAGAACCACTTTATTTTATGTATCTCATGTGTTGATGATTATTTTGGACATCATATGGTTGTCACTTGGTACTTCATGATGAGAGGAGGACATGTAACCATACAGTTGGAGGTCATTCTGTGCATTTTTGAAAAACAACTTTCAAACCAAACATGCATGACACATTGCAGAAAATCGAGGAGACATTCCTTATGTGGATGCCATTTAGAGGGAAATGGATGTCTTATGCATCTACTTTTACATTTTCTTGAGGTCAAGAAACATTTTTCTGGGGACGACTGTAATATTCCCAAATTTTCACTTGATATTTGGAATATTCAAGATTAATTTTCTGAATGAATTAAGTAAATAGAAGGGTGCAGGGAACCATACTCCTCAAGAGGAATAAATATCCACTTTTTATGTGTGAATGTGGATTAATTAAGCCTAGATCTACATAATGAGGTAGTGGAGCAACTACTAATGTCAATGGAATTGGAGATCATGTCTCATTAATGAGATAGATCATGGAAGTTGAAGCAAACAACTAAGATCATGGAAGGCATCTAATGAAATATCATAGAGAATTCATGATGAAGTGATGGAGTAAGTTGTGCAATTAATGCACACATGATGGAGAGGGTGTACATTACACCTAGACATGATGGATTACTTGGAAAGACAATGCAGTCAAACATGGAGGATTTTGTCCACATGCACAACGCATTTTAGATGAACGCCAAGGCATGGGAAGGCCCATAAACTATATAAAGTAGATGACGTCAACAATGAAGGAAAGCTATTGAATATATATTTTGAGGTTTTTTTAGATCTGGAATTGTCATGTGACATTCCATGCTTTCTTAGGTTGTTTAGAAAAGATTCCAACTACTCTTTAACACAAGGTGTTCCTGGTTGGGAATCCATCCTGTTTCATTGAGTGAACTCTTGGAAGAGGATTTTACTTCATTCTACATCAATAATTGGTGAAAATTATATTTTCTATCACCTACAGAACATCTACTTTCAGGAATTATGCAATTTCTGAAGATCAGTTTGGGAGGTGGAGGTTGTCTTCAGTATTTCAGCTACAAAATCAGTGTAGGATTATTCCTATCACCTTGGGATTGAAGATCAGCATTCCTAAGATTTCATTTTAGATCTAGCATCAGGCCAAAATTTATTGATCTCCTAGCAGTAGTAATTCCATCCAGAATTACGCTGTCCATTTTTGTAGATCTAAAGGAGGAAGGAATTTGCTAGCACTTTAGATAGTAATTTTGTGAGGGATTATCCCCTCACTTTTCCATCAGTATTTCCATCAGCCTGGAGTCTATTGCAACATATTTCAGTGGGCATAAAGCCTCTCTCTCTTTTATAGTGCATGTTTTGTAGAAGGTGCATATTCAGTTGATGCAACTTGAAGGAGGAGGAAGAGAAGGCTAGATATCAAGCTCATAGATTGTAGATCTTAAGGGGGGATTAACCCTCAAATATTAGGTCTGTTTGTATAACATACTACAACCATATTTGGTTTAGATCTAGCTTCAAATCTGTAAACCCAGCAGACAAAGGATCAAACCCTAGGAGGGTGATTTTCCAAAGTTGTAGATCTAGGAAATCCTGTCCAGGTTATCTTGGGTTCCCATCACATTAGCCATATCTTGAATCTTCACATCATCAGAGCCCATAATCTCCCTAGACATACAACAGAAGGGAAAGCACAGTATTTCTTCTATAATCTCACCATTGACGCAGTGCTAGTTGTAGCACCACTGTAGGGTGATCCTAGGCCATCTCTTGGGCTAGATGTACTAATATTTTTTACATTGTATAGCTGATTCATCTCCATATAATAAAATGGCTCAGCTTATTTCTATATTCTAATGTTGTCTTGAGATTTATTTTTTACTTAGTTGTAGTTCCTATATTGTGTTTATGTATTACTACATTCTCCCTTTTGGGGATATTACACCATGATATCTCTCTTTTTTTTGTATTCTCCATCGGTTTTTATTTATGATTTATCCTTAATATATACTTTGAAAATTACCTTTTCATGCTGGGAAGGTACTCCTACCAATGGAAATAATTCATGAAAAGGAAATAAAATCTTAAGAAAAACTATTGTATAACTACGTAGCCCATGGAATTATCAACTCATGGTAGGTCCGTGAGAGAGTTAAAAGAATGGGTTTGATTAGGGAAATGTATTCAAATTCATAAGGGCTTACTAGAGGCCTTCAAGGTGCACTCATGCGCTAGAACAAGAGAGATATAAATAAGGGTCACAGGGTGTCGGTATGATGCATGAAATAAAATCATTAGTTGGTTCAAGATGCGTTAATGCTCTTAAGGACACTAAGAAACTAGAAAGGGCACACACGGAAGGGACGATGGTGTTAATATTTAACCCTTCACAGTGCACTCTGCAAGGGAGAAAGGAGGGTGAAAGGGGGCAGACGGAGGAGATGAAGGGGTCAAGCTTCAAGCCTATGTAATATGTTTGTTTTCTCAAGAGGAACTAGGAGGATAATGTATTCAAGCTGAAGGAGTGCACTCAAATAATGGCTTGAGGCTTCATGACTACACCATGTTCCCTAGGGGAAGAGAGAAGGATCAAGAATTTTTGCTTCAAGAGTGCCCCATGTGCTGAAAAGGAAGGATGAAGGCTTCATGCTTCGAGAATGCACAATGTACTCAAATGATTAATGCTTCAAAAATGTACCATCCGCTCAAAGGATTCAAGCTTCATGATTCATTTTGTGCTCAAAGGCTTTAGTACTCATGAGTGGCCACTTCATGCTAATGAGTGTGCTAAGAATTTTAATGCTTCATGCTTCATGAGAGTGACATTCACTCAATACTAGACAAGGATTCATTCTTTTTATGTACGCTTCAATGTTTCGAATTGTGCTTCATTGTTTCAAAGAGCACTTCATTTATTTGAAGTTTGTTTAATTCATTTGAAGTACGGTCAGGCTTGGTAGGGTGCAGGTTTCTCCAACAAAGGCTCTTTATTCATATGGAATGTGATTTTCAATGAGGGAGGTAGAAAAAGGCTAAGTTAAATATCATAGGAATTACTAATGCCCTCTAAAAGAAAGGATACCATAGAAATATTTAGTTCACAAGTATGGGAGGAGAATATATGTCAATTAGTCTCATGAATAAGCTATTATCATCACCAAGTCAATGGGATAATGCCCTCATAACTTGCACTGAGCAAGAGGACCAAGAAGAGCTCTCAAAATGGCTAAGTGTGGGACCAACAGAGTATGAGAAATAAATTCCATTGATACATGCCAAGGTAATGCACAGGAATCATGAAAAATAATAATAGCTTAAAAAAATAGAAAACTGGCACCAATTTGTAAGTACAATAGTTGAAATGGCACATTACAACACTTAAAAAAAGTTATGAAAAAATTGTCGAATTAGACCAAAATTTGCACTAAGTTGTATGAATGTGTCTTACAAATATTCTAATGATATATAAAATTTTGTAATGCATAAGGTATAAAATAACTATCATTGGTGGTATGTAGAGGTATGGCACACATAGGAGTGAAAACACAAAAGTGACACCCACGACAGGAAGAAATCATGAAGATGAAACTTGAAAATTGTGGATGACCTTGAAAGAAACACTTGCAAGATTGAATAGAACATGAAAATAAAACTTAAAAGAGACACTTGTGAAAGTGATGGTGTGAAAAAGCGATAGCTCAAAAAAATCACCGAAATAGAAGTACAAACATAACCAAAGTGAGAGAGACTTTCAATGAAAGTGCACAATGAATATCGACAAGAGTTGAACATAGTACAAGAAATTTCCTGAACGAAAGTGATATCCTTGTCTAATCTTGCATATATAAAGAACACTCATGACTTAAATCAGGACTGTGTATGTGTTCAAATTTGACTTTGAGAGTTAAAACATTGCAAAATGACAATCAAACATGGAAGGATTATGGGCGAAAAATTGTGAGATTCTTAGTAGGCTCCAAATCGCGAGATTCTTAGTAGCTTCCAAAATTGAAGTGTTGGAGAAATTTTGGAGGGTGTTGATTGTAGCGTCAACATTTGCCGACACACTAGTAGAAATCCAACTTCTCTTCTCATGTCTTACGTTGAAGTGGAATGTCCCAATATTAATGGGAATTATATTTTCCATTTAAATTACCCTCATTTGTATATTGATCCTAGTTAAATATATAGTCCCTTCTATTCTTTCCTCAACTTAAAACAAATCAATGTATGACTAGATATGCCTCAATTATTTCGATATAGGAGAAGGATAATAGTTACATCAATATTTTAATCACATTCCCCAGTGTTTATCCTCTATAAATGAGTTGTAATAGTACCCCAATAGAGTCAACTAAAGAGAACACAAGCATCGATTCATTGCCTACAGGCTTGGATAGTACCTTGGAAAAGTTGTTTCCTTCACCTCTCTACTCATGAATCCTTTCTCTTCTTTCACCCTTTATTTATTTAATTTATTTATAGAGGTGTGCCTAAGAAATTATTTCTTTAACAGGGTAAAAGAGTGATACCAATTTATTGACAGCAGAAGAGGTTATTCCTTGTTTTAAGGGATTTAAAAGATACATTCTTGTTTTAAAGTTTTTTTCCGTTCTCTTCTCTATTGGGTTGAGTTGGAAGGTAGAAACACCATTCAATACAAGGTTCAGTTAGAACGAAGGTCCTAATAAATACATGGGATTTGTAGTTTGACGAAAGGGTTTCTGTCTACAATGAATCATATTTTCCATCTAAAAATAATTGACTTTAAGAATATATAAACTCATTACATAGAGGAGGAAACAAAATAAACCAAGAATTTTTCATCATCACAATTTCCCTTTCAAGTTTTTCCACATTGGGTTTTGAGCCAAACAGGATCATATTTCATACAAAGTCTTACTAATCAAAACAAAAGAAAAATACATGACAAGACAAAAAAAACTAAGGAACAAAGGAATTGGAGGCGGAAGGTAAAACAAAATGTAGAATACACAATCAGAAAAAAAATAAAAAAAAATAAATAAATAAATAAATAAAAAATAAAAAAAAATAAAAAAAATAAAATAAAAAAATTAGAGACTCTTTAGACAGAAATATAGAGCATGGATAAAATTAAAGTGAAAATAAATGCAATTAATACTACTCCTAACCTAATAAGCTAGAATTTGAGGGGTAAATTTAATTATATTTCCAATGTAGGCATCTTCATTCCCAACTTGCAACCACAAATATGAGAAATTAAAGGTAATATACAACAATCTTCAAAATATAAGATGAGAACTTGGAAAAATTGCACAAATAACCTAAAGTCTCTCTTATTATGAAAATAATGTGCCATATCGACAGGTCTTAATGAATTTTGAGCTTTACCTTGATAATTGAAATATCAACCACGAGAACCTTGCACGGTGCTTGCAAATACAAATTCATCTACTCTTTTAGTTCTCACAAACATAAGAAAATATTGAAACATATTACTTGAAACAAATATTTCCACATTAAATTTCTCTAACCATTCAATAATTGGATCATGATATTTATAACTACCCTTTAAAACACCCTCAGATTGATGAGAACGTAAATTATCAATTCATTCAAATCATAACGAGAATCTCAAGTATAATGATCAAATTGGTTGATTAAATATAATATTCTCGAGCCTATATCAATTCCCTTTGTATCCAAATAAATGGAAAATGGACAATATGAGATCTTAGGGAATTCAAAACAGTTGTTGAGAATGTGAATCCACGAAACTAGCTAGGATATTGAGTTTACAAGAGATTAGAAACATGTGTCAAATCAAACCCAATACTTATACAAACACAATGGTTTTGGTTGATTGAATGATAGAAGAAATTATAATAACTCCAAAAGAGGAAATTTTCCATGGATATGATTAGCTTCAAGATATGCACAAAAGAGATAAAAAGAGAATCACACTCGAAATAATTTAACATTGAAAAAAAGGATATTTGTCTTGATAATTAGAATGACATGTTCTAAGGTTGTAAAGATATGTGAAATATATTATTTCCAACCCTTGGTATAATACAAGGGTTCCAGATGAAATGGGACTAACCAAACAAGAATCCTTTATTTAATCAGAAATCCTACCTTGAGCATCAGGAATATTACTTTGGAAATGTTGAATGTCCTTCAAAGGTAAAATCACATATAGTGGAATAATGTTACAGAAAGAAATATGCCTAAACATATGGATGCAGCATAGTTTAGATACATCAACAAGATTATGAGAACTTGACATAATCATCATCGGGGGTTGAAGCACATCAACTTCCTAATAGGTTTGAAAACGTTTTGATGG
The DNA here is from genome assembly GCA_034641835.2 of Pinus albicaulis. Taxonomy (NCBI): domain Eukaryota; kingdom Viridiplantae; phylum Streptophyta; class Pinopsida; order Pinales; family Pinaceae; genus Pinus; species Pinus albicaulis. The sequence continues at coordinate 974,599,969 of CM076575.1, forward strand.
TGGATCTTCAAATTTGCGTTGCTTAGTAAAGAACAAGTATACATGCACCACTATCATTTGATGTATCAATGAAAAATATGAGAGTGTCACTGGTTTGATCATATCTAGGATTAATCATGTCTGAATCTTGATGCATAGAGAATTTAAATGATTTGATAAAATAATTCCCTTTACTAGATGGAGAAGGAACATCTTTCTCTTGAATTACAAGAGATTTAAAATTTAATAGATCATGAATAATAGATTCAAATTTTTCATCATGTTATTGTATTATCAAACCATCCTATACCTGATTTCAACTACAATCATGTAGATAAATATCCAAAGGATTTAGGGGCGTTGTTAGAGTGAAAAATTTATCAAACATTTCTGGGTACAATGAATAGTTTTCTAGAGATGAAGAAAGATTGAAAGACTGAGGAGGAGTAGAATTTGTACTTAAATAGGAATGAACTTGAAAGTATAATGGATCAACATCATCGTCATCATTATAATGGTTAGAGATAGGCAAGTCAATATGTCACTCAAATTGAATAGGATATTCCACAGGTTCAAAAAATTGATAACTTACCACTTCTTATTTGTCATCCAAGGATGTAAGAATTAAACAAGGTTTAGTATCATCCTGAATTTAAATAGCATCCCAATTCATAAATGGAGATTTTAAATTGTGAGAAATAGATTGCAAATAGATACCTTGCAAATCCAAGCCCTTAAAAGAGAAGAATATATCATCTGATATATTTTAATGTTCACAACCATATTTGTTAACATAATATGAAAATCATGGTGATGTTTATCCAAAGTATCAAATTTAATATGAGGTTCATAGTTGTTTCATAGGTTATCAAGTTTTGAATATTGAATATGAGCCCAAAAGGAAATATTATCATCTTGAAAGAGGGAGGAAAACTAAGACACAACTTCAACACTTTTTTTCTCTACATGTGAAATAAAACTATCTTGTTCTTGATTACCACTTGAAACAACATGGTGAACATTATTATGAGTTGAATTCGGTGAAACAAGAGTATCATGAAATAAGGAATCATGAAACATGGATAATGGAGGTTGAAGGGTATAAGAGATTAAATAAAATTCAAGACTTGAATTATGTGTATTGATGCAATATTGAAAACCAAAGGAATGAATTTTTGTTTTAGGCTCCATATAGTTACTAAACCATTCAAATTTTTCCTTAGTGGGTTGTGTTTCACAAGAGTCAAACGGAGGCTGAATGAACATATCAATAGTTTGATTTTATAATTTCCAAACTTTAACATAATCACCATGGGGAAACCAAATTAATAGTATAAAAGGAGTAGGACAAGGAACAAAACAATAGTAGGTTCATCCTTGGAATATTGAGATATTCCATGCTTCACAAAAGTTTGGGAGAGAGAATCATTTGGGGTATTATGTGGGATTTACTTTATATATAAAAGTATCTCCACTAGGTTCGATGACTAACCAAGAAGAAAAGTGAAACAAGGAACCTAATGATTTCCTTAAATTAAATAGATTATGGAATGAACCCTTAAAAGAATCCACCACACACTTTGTTCCTTCTTCAGCTTGGAAGCTCCAATTCCAGTGTCAATTACCAAAATTAGAACCTTGTTAGTTGGATAAACCAAGCCAAGAAAATACACGATCTATGTAGTGTCATATAAATAATCCATTCAATAGATCAAAATGGTATTGCAATAAGTGAAATAATGACATCATATATAGGAAAGAAAATAACTTTTTTCATAAATATGAATGGAAGGATATTAAAGCCACAAATAGGTGTTGATATTATAGAATATCTCTCCAAGTTGTTAACTTGTTCTTTCATTGTCACGATATTCAACTTCAATCACCCTAAATGCATGAATTTTAACCTCTCACCTCAATAGCATAAGCATAGAACCCACAAAACAACCATCCTACCTTGCATAGGAAAGATGGTAAATATATAATGGAGTGGGGTAAGTTCAGAGTTCTTATCCAATTACTAATATAAGGTTTTAGATCCACCTTTGATGGAAGGATGGGACAAAATATTAAGGGATGGAAAATATAAATAAGGATGAGATAGGATCCGAATGTCTAATTCAAGGTAATGGTTGTAACAAATTTTGGAAGCTTATAGAAGAGGAAGCTTCCAGAAACACTTTATTTTTCCTGAATTTCTAGAACCAACATAGTTGAAAAGGGGATAAACCTATAGGTTATCAAGGTTGGTGACAGTGATGCAACCTGTAGGTTAATTTTGTCGAGAGAAAGGACATGGAGCGTTGGTGCTAAAACTAACTCATGCGAGGTGGTTTCAGGCAGAAATTGTGGGGAATGAAGGAGTCACATTTATCGCTTTGTGCAATGATGTTGACAAGGAGTAATAGGATGTTTATTCATCCCATTAGGAGGCCTCATTATTGGATGTGACAAAATCTACTATAACAAAATGCCCCATAAAGCGAATAGTCAGAAATGATGGCTAATGACTGAAGTGCTTAACTTGGTCAGAAGTTGGGATCAGGAACAATATGTGAGATTCATATGTTACAATACATTTACATTATGAAATATCTTTATTGAGGGAGGCATACCCATACTTATCACATGATGAAACATTACATATATATTGATCAAAATACATGTCCAAAGATGCAACTAGTGAAGGTATGATTGGATGAATATCAAAATGGCCACAACCATTATACATTGAGTTCTTTGTATAACTCTTGAAATCACACCCCGAATGGATGAAACTAGGTTCGAGGTATTCTATCTCATTCACACAACCAACCAAATTACAAGTCTAACCATTTGAATCAATGAGATGAGTTTAAACATGGTAGAAACCATCTGATTATCGAATGATAATGTAAGGAGTTAACAAACGAAAGAGAAACCACTGATGATTTCAATAGCTCTCAAGTTACTCTAGTACAATCTGTATAGTATGAGTAAATGAGTTGATGTCAAACATGACACAAATTTTTTCAGTCAAAGGCCAATGATGTAAACCTGTCACTGAGAAAAAGAGAAATTTCCATGGACGTATGCAAGAACCAAGGTACTAGAGGGGTGTTTCTAAGTCAAATTCCTAGATGATGTGCTTATGTCTACAAGAAGAGACCCATCGGAGGAGGGCCTTAATGTATCCCCCAACAATGACATGAAATAAGTATCATTATTGAGACAAAATGAGGATGATAAGGAAATATATTAAGAAAAGGAAAACATGGAATGAAGGATTAAGATTATTGCGATAGATGTCAACTGAAATGACTTCTCTTGAACACATAATGACATTGAAAGAAGTTGGAAACACTGAACCAAATTAGATATGAAGGCTTCAAAAATGTTTGATGAATCGAACGACAAGCAGATTACCAAACCCAATAACCATGGAGATGTAGTGGAGGAGTTTAATTTTCAAGAGTGACTCATTTCCATTAGCAAAATGGAGTACCCTATTTTCCCAATTTCCCCAACCATACTGATCAATACCTCTCTTTTTTTAACAAGCTTTAGGAGGATAGCATATGCTTTATCTATAAGTTCATCCTGCAGGTGAATCCCTTCGAGTATGTTTAATGAACCCTGAGAATGAGACGATCACCCTTGTCATGTTTGACAAACCCATCACTGCCTGATGTTTTAACAAGTTGAGCTAAGACAAAACTAGACATGTTTTTCGTGTTAAGAGAGTTTGAGAAAGAGGTGAAAAAGAAAGCTACAAATGTCCCTTTTCATAGATAATGCCTCAAGATGAAAAGGAAGAAACCAGTACTCAAGAGAACCTCTTAGCCATGTTCAAGGAAGGTATTCCTTTTTCATAATTATTCCATCTCAACCTAGAAAAGTGTTAAACTTATACTGAGCATACATATTATCATTTACTTTAATGAGTTTGAAAAGAAAAGTACTCGGAAATATTTTTATGTTTTGGGGGCCTAAAAGGAGATAAAAGAGGACTCCAAGGGGTTCCTTTTTCATATGTTTATATAGTTCGAAAAATAAATAAAATTATTCTCCGTGGTCAAAATAACTTGTTTAAAACATGTCAAAACACCATTAACAACTATCGACCTGCTCAAAATAGAGAAAAATGGATTTAACACACAATTTTCACAATAAAAATGAAGCATATCTAGGTAAAAAAATTAAATTTGAATGAAATAATGCAAGAAATTACCATCATACCAAGATTGACTATTCATTTTTACCATTTGGCAGATACCTTGAATAGTGAGAGATTTGGAGCACTTTTTTCCTAAATATTTTGCAGCTGGTTGTGGCCAACCTAGTGGATCATTTTGAGTACCGTCACTATTAGGTAGGAGATAAACACTTCTCTTTCATTTGGTTTTCTGTTTTTGTGTTTTCATCAATTTTTTTTGAGTTTTTTAGGGACTTTTGTTTACTAAAACTCGCCCTATGACCAGCACACCGCCACCACCCTTGTCAAAAAATGCATTGTACGTAGGAAGAATGTGACTTATGGGTGAGGTGAGATGCTCTAGTTTGCACAACAGGGTGCGTTGGGCACAAAAATCTCAATAATTTGTGTTTTTTCCCTCATATTTTTCATTGTTTTTGCATGAAAAATATACTAATGGATTCCTTGTTGATGTTTCACATACCTAGAAAAAAATGACATTAATTTGGCAAGAAAGACAACATGAACATAAATATTTGACTGCATCCAATGATCTTGCAACTATCCAGGAGTTGAAAAATTGTGGGTTTTTGAAATTCTTCCGCCTACCTAATATGAGGCAACAAATGGAGTTGTCAAAACACCTCGTTCGTTCATGGTATGTTAAGGTACATGTCTTCAAATTTGGGGAACATCTACTTGAAATCAATGTGGATGATACATACTTTATTGCAGGATTATCTAAAAGGGGTGCCCCCATATCTCTTCTAGGTGGGAGGAGTTGTGAGGGGACCACGAAAGATTATATCAACGCCTATTGCTGACCTAACACTGTTACCGATGAAATAGGTAACTTGATCTCAAAACGGGAACTCTATCACAAAAAGACTCAAAAAACATGAAAAAACACCCCCAAAACAAAAAAAGTGTATTCGAGAACGCACTTGGTTTTTTTTTAACGTCAAATATCAACATTTTATAAAATTATGCTAAAAACAAAATTGTTTCTTGAAAAAAGGATTGAAAAAAGACCCTGAAAACAAAACTAGTTGACATTGGAATAACCAAAAAAAAAAAAAAAAAAATTGTCATATTTTTGACATTTTTAAAAATAGAAATAACATTTTTAATTTTTAAAATTCAAACATTAAAAAAAACCTTAAATTTAAGGAAAAAAATAGATTTAAAAAATAAAAACATTTTAAAGCTTAAAATTTAAAAATATATAGGAATAAAAAAATAAAAATTTTAATTCAAACATTAAAAAAAACCTAAAATTTAAGAAAAAATTAAAAATTAAAAAATTAAAAAAAATTTAAACATTAAAATTTCAAAATATATAGAAATAAAAAATAAAAATAAAAACAAAATAAAAATATTAAATTAAAAACAAAAAACAAGTTAAAAAAAGAAGGAAATTATAAAAAATAAAATATAGAAATTGAATTTAAAAAAGAAAAAGAAAATGTTTATTAAATTAAAAAAAAAAAATATTAAAATTTTTTTTTTTAAAGAAATATATATTAAAAAAACAAATTGATTTTAAAAAATATATTAAATTTAAATTATAAAAAATAATATATATATATATATATATATATATATATATATATATATGAACTTAAATTAAAAATACATATATTATATTTTATTAAATTAAAAAAAATGTTAATATTAAAATCAAAAATTAAATTAAAAAAAAAATATATATTAAATTTTTTTTTTTTCTAAATTATAGTAATCTATTAATAGTTGAAAATATAGTACATCTGGCTAAGGCCATTACAGTGCCTTCGGGGAGGCAATTTTAGCTAACAGAGACTAGTTTTTGGCTGCCCTACTAGAGGGAAACCAGCCTGAGGAACCACCATCTGAAAAACCAACTGAAAAAATCCCATGCAGGGGATCGGACTGGAATATCTTTGACTAAAAACTAGGAGCCTAGACATATTATAGCTGTAACATTGGACCATAACAATACTGGACTGCTGTAGAGACTGAGACTGGTCATAGACAAAAGTTGGTCCAGAGTTGAAGTAAACATTAAAACAACTAGACACTCCCTCAGAGAGGGCAGAGAAAAAACATGAAGGACAAGAGAAGAGGGTCGAATTACTCATCAGGAGCCACCTCCTCGATCCTACATCCGTAATCTTCAGTTGCGCCTTGAGCATGGGAGGGGTCAGCGGTGTTGTGGACAGCTGGAGGAGTTTCTTGGACATTTGCCTGAACGCGCCCTGAGTCTTCCTACAAAAACACCCTGGTCTCGGAAGGCTGACCCCTCGATTCCTGCAGCACCGCTTCCAAATGTGCGTTGTCAACAGGAGCATGCTCATCTGGCGGATTATCAGGCAGGGGTTCCTCCAAGAAGACAACAAAGATGGCCACCGTAACTCTTGGTCTGTTGAGAGCACAATCAAACGAGAAGAGGGCCGTGTGGGACTGAGCTGACAACGCATCTCCAGAAGGCGAGTCGAGCCTGCGACTTGAGCGAAGAACGCGCCCACGGAAGAGGCGAGGGAGGCTACCTGAGGGCGCAGAAGAATCTGACGGAGAAGAGGAAATGGAAGGCGTGTGCCTTCTGGCCGAACGAGAAGACCCCCTCCTGCACCTCATCCTCTGTCGAAGCCTTGGCATTTTTCCAACTGGTAAGGATCTGGAACGTAGAAGCTACTGAGTGTTGACGGGGTTTGGCTCAGGTGGAGTGCTCAGAACCACTGTTGCAGACAAGCAAGAGCCTGCAATAGAAATATGCAGACTGTCAGCTGGCTCAAAACAACAAGTATGGCGACTGCGCTTCCCAGTGGTGGTGCGCACTCTGGCTCTGTCATGAACTGGATTATAGAATGAATGCACATGCGTAGGGGCGAGTGGCTCCATTGCATTTAACACCCCGTTCCTACAACCATCCAACCTCCGCATTGAATGATCAGGCCTAAACCTCCTATGCGAAATGTTGTTGTAGCAGTCGAGGCTGCCTCGAATATCAGCTTCTATGATGACAAGCGACTCCATATCAAATGCCATAAACTCCATATCAAACGCAATAAAGATCAAACGAGGGCATTAACTGCGATCAGGTGGGCGCAAAGGTTCTGTGAGGGATGGCATGTGGCCTCCCGTCCCATTGCCTGGCGTCCAATCGCTCGCATTAACGACACTTGCACCCGCATTCGGGGAATATATTAAATTTTAATAAATAAATGAATATACAAATAAATTTGGAAATAAAAATTAAATTTTAAATATAAAGGAAAAAAAAAAAAAAACATTGTAAAAATAAAAAGTTAAAAATTTTTAAAAATCAATTAAAAATGAAAAATTGAAAAAAATAAATTAAATAAAATAAATTAAATAAAAAATAAAATAAAAAACAAATTAATTTGAATATTTTAAGTTTAACTTAAAAAAAAATCTGATTTTAAATACACAATTTTAATTGAAATAAAAAAAATATAAAAATTTTATGTAATTAAAAAAATAAAAAAAATAAAAAAAAAATTAGAAAAATATTAAATTCAATTAAATAAATTAAAAAAAATACAAAATTTAATAAAAATATTAACAAAATTTAGAAAAACAAAAAATGAATAAAATTAAAAAAAAACAAAAAAAAATTAAAACAAATGAAATTTAAAATATAAAAATTAAATTAAAAAAAATAATTTTAACTTTTCTGAATTAAAAAAAAATTAAAATATATATATATATATATATATATATATATATATATATATATATATTAAAAATTAAAAAAATTAAAAATAAAAAAGAATTTTCTGATTGTGGTGGCGCCGCCAATCGGCCTTCTGCCCAGGTGACGGCGGAGGTCAGTCGCTACACGGGAGGCCTATTCCAAGAATCGCCCTCCCGCGGAAGGAGGCCGATTCTGGGAATCGCCCTCTCACCCTCTCGCAGCGGGAGGGCAATTCCCGGAATTGGCCTCAAGGCGATTCCCGACGTGGGAGGGTGATTCCCGGAATCGGCCTCAGGGCGATTCTTGGAATCGGCCTCCCACGGCGGGAGGGCGATTCTCGGAATCGGCCTCAGGGCGATTCTTTGAATCAGCTTGAGGACGCGGGAGGGTGACTCCCGAAATCAGCCTGAGGACGTGGGAGGGCAATTCCCGGAATCTGCCTAAGGGCGATTCCCAGAATCGGCCTCTCATTGCGGGAGGGCGATTCTCGGAATCGGCCTCCTGCCTAGGTGGCGGCGGAGGCCGGTCGCTGGGCTGGTGGGGGGCTGCAGCCCCCCGCCCGCCCAACGGTCGGCCTCCGCCGCCACCTGGGCAAGAGGCCGAGTGGCGGTGACACCATGATCAAAAAATTCTTTTATTTTTTATTTTTTTAATTTTTAATATTTTTTTTTTTAATTTGATTTTTATTTTTTATTTTTTTTTAAATTCAAAAAATTTAAAATTATTTTTTTTTTAATTCAAATTTTTTATTTTAAATTTAATTTGTTTTAATTTTCCTTTGTTTTTTTTTTTTTTTTAATTTAATATTTTAGATTAATTATTTTTTTAAATTTAAAATTTATTCATTAAATTTATTAAATTATAATTTAATTTATTTATTTTTTAAAAACTTTTAGCTTATTTGGTTTTTCATTTTAAAAATTTAAAAATTGTTTCATTTTAAAAAAAAGAAGCAAATTTATGGATATTTGTTTTTTAATTATTTGCACGTGGTTTTTTTCATTTTTTTTGTTTTTTAATGATAGTTTTTTTTATTATAATTCTTTTATTTTAATTTTCTTTTTCAATTTTAAATTTTGTTTTTTTTTTTTTTAATTTGTTTTTTTTGTTAATTTTAAAATTTCTATTTTTGTTTTCTTCTTATTATTATTATTTTTATTTAAATTTTTAAATTAAATTTTTTCTTTTTTGTATTTTATTTTTTTTATCAAAATTTTGATTTTGTAATTTAAATTATTTTTAAATTTTCTATTTTAATTTTTTTTTTAATCATATGGAATTTTTTAATAACTTAGAAAAAAATGTTTTTGATGTTTTTTTTTTTGAATTTTTGTTTTTTTTCTTTAAATTATGTGTTTTTTTTTTCAAATTTTGTCATTTCTTTTGATATAATTTTCGAATATTTTCGTTTTTTTTTTGTTTTATTTATTTATTTTTGTTTAAATTTTTTATTTATATGAGTTAATTTTTTTTATTTTTACATTTTTATTGGCTTTTTGTATTGTTTTCATATATATTTTTTTTAATCTAAATTTCTGTTTTATTAACAACATGAAAATCACCACTCTAAAAAAAAAGGTTGATGCTGCATCAATAGGTTTCGAAATTAGCATGAAAATCACTGCTCTAAAAAAAAAAGTTGATGCTGCATCAATACGTTTCAAAATTAGCATGAAAATCACTAACATTTTAAAACAAATATTCATACTTTATAAATAAAAATATTAGAGTGTCAAAAATGTGCTAAAAAAAAAAAAAGAGATGATTCTGCATCAACACTTTTCAAAATCGGGTGCTTTTTATGCTACCAAAAATAAGTAGGTAATAGTGTGGTTACCTATTTCATCGGTAACATTGTTACCTCGAGCACAACCTACTAGGGATGGGAAGATGAATATCAAATATGTGATGTAGCTAGGATTGAGGATGATCCTATATATCATTGCTTGACTAGAAGGTAGCTCGACACTCCATGTAGCGATTGAATCATGCATGTAGTATGGCACAGAGTGTTTCACACCCACAATGTAGAACTAGAGTGAGGGTGTCTTAGCCAATATGAAAGGATAGCTGGCCAAAGTGAAAGAGGGGAAGTTGAAAAGATTTGGTTATGGTTCTATTTTAATATCTTTTTCCTTGGATCAGGTGTCATTTCTTCAGTTTCATCAATTTATACTAGAGTCAGCTGACCTGAGGGAACTATGGATGAGTTAGTGGATATATCATATGGCCTGACATGTACTTCCGTGAGAGATTAATTTTTTGATAAGCTTTTTCATATGGAGTTTTATATTGTTCTTCATGATCGATGGCTATCCTTATTGAGGGATGGATTTCCACGAAGATCATGAGTTCATGCTTCCTAAGGATGAGAAGTGAGATGTTTCAAGTAAAAATATTTTGATCAATTTTTTTGTGTTTTTACTATTTTTGAGACTAAACTATTAAATTTTGCATGCATATGCTAGACCAGTTCAACCAATGGGTGCATCATATCATCATTGTGGAGGAGGAAAACCACATAAGGAACCAGTTGTACTAGTACTGGCCACTGCAGTAGTGCGATTTGTGCTATGATATTGAGGTTTTTGAGGTCCTCTAAAAGGTAGAGTGTCCCATGGAGGGGTTGACCCACATGGTTTATGAGACTGTATTCAATCCAATACACATGCAACTTCAGTGGCACACCATCGGGGCTCCAAGCTAGTCTTTCCTTTTGTTGTGCAATATGGTTACCGTAGTGTCTTTTTATCATGAGCACCATTACTCTACTATATGTTTTAATGTACTTTTTCATATGGGAGATGTATCCATACATGTCTCGGGACACAAGTTTTTGTAAAATAAAACTTACATGTTTTGAGTGTTTCCTAGTTTCTATTATCTTTTAAATATGATGCGATTTTAATTGAAAATTATTTACATTCGTTGAAAATGTATATTTAAAGAAAGATTAGATAGGCCATATGCTAAAGTTTTTATATTTCTAGAATTGTGTCCATATTGTATGAAATCCAAATGTATTTCTAGAAGACATACTATGAAAACCATGCAAAGGGTCGTAGAATTTATAATCGAATAGATATTCACAAGTTGTAGTACTACGAGTTTAGGAATGAAGTCTGATGACTAAACAAAAGATACCATGTGAAATATCATCAAATAGTAGCTCAACCACTGCACCATACTCAACGACATTGTTATTCGAGTGATCATTTCGAATCCCTTGCATACTCATAAACTTTCCATTTGGAGAAAAGATATCCCACACTACAGAAGATAGGTTCCGATTACTATGAATAGAATAATCATCAAAACAAATGTATGGTTTGAGAGATGTTGACATCTATAAACCAAACATAAAAAACATCAACATAAACAATGGGAAACTCTAAAAATACACACTACAAACACACTAAAACACGATCATAGACAAGATGTAGATAATGACATATGCTTGATATCAAGCATAGTATTTTTTTAGGTACAACCCATTTATGAGTTGCAACAGTGGAAATCCATCAAAATATACCAACTCATAGGCCTCTTTTGAAAGGAATCTCTTCAAAATATATGGGCCAAAACACATAGGTTGAAAATTTCCTAGACCTAACTTATCAGCCTCCTGGTCATATAAGAGAAGCAGGTCTCCTTCCAAGAAGACCCAAGGCTTGAAAATTTTTTCGTATTGCGCCTTGACACGTATTTTATGAAATTTTTTGGCTAAAGAGACATTGAGTCAAGTTTCATTCAAACAATTCAAATATAAAAAATGTTCCTCCTCTATGCAAGTGACAAGAATAATTTCAACAGATAGTTTCATTGATGCAAATTAACACCCGACTGGGACGACCACTTCAAGACCATAGAAAAAATGAAGGGTGTGAATCCAATAGCAGTCCTCATTGAGGTTTCGTATTCCCATAAGGCTACCAATCTAATTTGTGGACCCCTACCATATGTTGAAGCATAGTTTGAAGAAATTTATTGATAATATCAACTTTTACATTATGGTATGGATAGTAGGGAGTGAATTTTTCATGTGAAAGTGTCAAATTTGCAGCTATTTTAGTCATCATGTGATTCAAGAAACCTTTTATATGATCCATAACTATCTCTTGTGGTATGCAAACCTAGTAGTAACGTAGTTAAAGAAAAAGTAATAAGTCATCTCACCAGTGTTGTTAAATTTAAGCATCGCCTTCGACGACTTAGTAAAGTAGTCAACAAAAACAATAATATAACCACACCCCTCGGTCGAGTGAGGGTTACATTTCTTGAAGTCAATGCCTCATTTTTCAAAATAACCAATGATGAAAATAAGATACAAAGGAGCAGGCGGAGCACACATATTGTGATGATAGATGTGGCATGCATGGCACTTCTAAACAAGGACGATACAATTGCAAAAGATAGAGGGAAAAAAGTAACTAGCATGTAGGATCTTTTGTGTGATAGAATTATTGAGCCTCCTATATGCCCATGTTTCATCATGAAATATCACTTTTTATACCGTAAAACCCTAGGTTTTTAGCCCATTTCGTACCCTAATTCCATCGCTCACCGCAAAATACTCTCTATGGTTGATTATCATCAGTTTTCTTCAATTCTCTATGATTAAAGATGATTATGTCATGTTTTACTGATGAATTTTTTGTTGAAGTACATTTATCATAGGGTTCCATTGCTAAAATCCCTCACAAGCTAGTTAAGTATGGGAATGCTTAATTTGAAGTTTTGAAATCCCGACATGCTTTCGAGGAAAACCAAGGGAGGTTATGGTCCAAAATAATTCTTTAATACCTTCTAATGCATTTTAGTTCACCCAGGTCACACGTGTGGGTCCCTAGGAGTTGATTTATAAATTTTCTCAAAATGTGTAAAGTTTCCAAACTGCCATGTTTGACATCGATGTGTGTGCAACTGGAGGTGAATCTATAAAATATAATCAAATGAATTTGTTCAAAATATAACCAGTTATTTATATCCAAAACGGTTTCACCAGATCGCAATTTTTCTAAACGTTATACGCAGGTCTTGGAGGCAGTTGTAAAAAATCACTGTTTTTTTAGAGTACTAGAACATTGCAAAAAAATCCAAACAACCAACTTTGGGCACTATTTCCGAGAAGCTAGATTTTATTGAGACAAATAAAAGAGAGGTTTTTGTTTGAAACATAAAAAATTTGTCTCCCTCTGAACATTTTTCAAAAATTCCTCATGGTTAGGAATATATGCTAAGATCTTTTAGGTCACTTTGTTAAAATTGTTCAATTTTCCAGAATTGAGGAAAATGAATAATTCACCTTGTGAATCTTATAAATGGCTCAGCCATGGTTTTTGTTGTAAGCTTGGGGATTTTTTTGAAGGAGGAGGAAGAAAAGGTGTGAACATGAGACAAAATATTGAAGGAGTGTATGTAAGTGAACTTATGATTTGAATCTTAATATAATTTGAGTTTGCCACAAGTTTTTTCTAAATGTTATTTTTATTTTTTTAATATTTAGACATTGATTTAGTTTAGACATGCTCCAGGAGTGGAAAGGATCCACCATCACCTGGAAGAAAGTTTTGTAAACATCATAGGATAGTGATAGCGTGCTTGATTTAGATCTAGGTGCATGGATTTTATTTGAAAGAAATTGTTAATTAGATCTCATAATTTTGATTATGTACTTAAGACTGTAATTCATTTCTTTTCTTAAAATTAAATAGAAATATCATTTTCAACTCATTGCAAGCTAATGAATGGCATTGATCAATGATTTTATTACATTAATATCCCTTTGTTACAGGTTTACGATTGAAATATTTAAAGGTGCTTCTTAATTGGATAAACAAGAGATCGATAACTCCATTTGTTTTAAATATGAATTGAAATCTATTATGTACCTTATTTATTTTGTTCTAACATTGTGTTTTGGCAACCAAGTATTTGAAGGCAATGCAATGAGACCATTAAATCATTATTTGAATTTTTAGTTTAGTTTGAAATTCATTATGATTGTAGTTAGTTATTGGTAGAACCATTTGCCAATGTGCTTATGTTTGAATGATTTCTTGAGTTTGATTAAGGAAATTTAAGTATAGGATAGTTTCTTATTTTTTAGTCTATTAGATATGAAGCATCTCAATTAGAATCTTGGTTTACTTAGTTTCTTTGAAGAAATTGCAGAGTGGTTACAGAGGTTAGCTTGAATTCTTATTTTATTTCTTTTATGCATCCCAGGAATTACATTAGCTGAAGTCTTGTTTTTTCATTGCCTTTGTTTAAGATCATTTAAATGAGAGTGGAATTTATTGGGATTAATATTTATCATAAGTTTGGTATTACTTTAAATTAATCTTGATTGATTTAATATTCTTGTATTTAGATTAAATAGATCTTAGTATTTAGATTAAGATTTTCATTTAGATTAAAATCCTTTGAATGGTAATTTGTATTTCTTGGTTTATGATTAATTAGAGTTAGTTTCGTTTGCATATTTATTAGAATTTATTATTTGTTTAAGCATGTTTTCCCCAATTGATTAGCTTTAATTAGAAATAACAATTTTGTAATTAAACAACAGGTTGATTCTTACACTAGTCCAGGTTAGACGATCTGATCCTACATTCCCTGTGCTTGTAACTCAAAGCTTACAAGCCTGGGATTGATTATTTAATGTTGGAAACTATAGCAACATATTTCCCCAACAAGAATAACCAGATATATCTCCACCACATGCCCCTGGATGGCATTCATTGAGAACTTTCTCAGCTTCTTCGAGAGTGAGAGAGGTCCCATTAGATAATTTTTGAGGTATAAAAAGGGCCTCCTAAGAAAAATGTACAACCAAAATAAGTTTTATAGGTAACAATAGGATTCAAGGTGACGATCTCAAAAATGGGGGATGATTCACCCTTTTTGTGGTAAAAATGAAAAAATAACAAAAATAATAAAATAATATAACTATTTTTTCAACTTATCTCGCTAAGGTTTTACTCCCATTTCGAGTGGGAATACTTGTTAGATGAAAATTTTAATTCCTCATCTAAGGAGTACCCATGTTTCATACTTTTGATGGACCTTGCTACATGAAAAATGAGAAATACATGAAAAAGCGTGGTTGCAATAACACCTTTTCATGTATTTTTAATTTTTCATGTAGTAGGGTTCATATAAAGCATGAAACATGGGTACTCCTTGGATAATGAATCAAATTTTGCATATAATGAGTGTTCTTGCTTGAAATTAGAGTAAACCCATAGGGATATAAGTTGAAAATAGAAATTGAAAAAATAGTTTTTTCTTTTTCCTCTCTAAAATTTGATGATGTAATCTAATATTATTTTATTATTTGCACTATTATTTTATAATTTGCTCACGAGGCCCATTTTAGAACTAAAAATCCCCCTAATGGTAATATTATATCAATACCACAATTCTAGAGAATGTCACTGATGACTATGCAATTAGTGATTGGTATTAGATATGTTGTTGCTCAGAGCGAGAGGTATTAGGACAAAAAGTTTGTGTCTAGAGATAAATCAAAAAATCACCATACCATGGGTCAGATTATGAAATTATAAATAATTACTCATCAGGGATCAAATCTTTGGATGTAGATTCAGAATCATGGGAAGGGATTTAACACATAAGCTCGGTGAAAACTAAGGATTTATTTAACTTGGATTTGATGAATTCTAGGTCTTACTCTTGGTTAATAACAATCCATTTCATGTAATTTCCGGCCAGAAATTGACATGACAATATATATGTCATATGGTTGCAATTTGAAACAACCATAGTTTTCCTAATAAATATATAATGGAAAAACCTTTGGATGGCTTGAACGTCCATGAAAGCCAAATTTTCTACTTGAGTATATCAAATATCAGTATCGTTGAGGCTTCAACTGAGGAAATAAATATGATTTTCAGTCCCAATATCATCCTCTTGGACCAATACCAATTCTGTAGTAGAAATGGAAAAAAATAGGTACAGGAAATACTTGTGTTGATAATTAGTGGGGTATAGAGGAGATTCCCGAATCAATACATATTTCAAGGCATCAAATGCATTATGAGAATAATCATCCAAATGGAAGAGTACCCCTTTATTTAAATAATTGAGTGAATCCATTGGTCATCCCAACGTAATTGAGAATGAACCTCTGTAGGAAGTTATATCTCCCTTGGAGTTTTTGTAACTAAACGAGAGAATATGGTGCACTCAAGTCAACAATTTATCGCACCTTCAGAGGATCAATACAAATCCAATTTTTCGAAATCAAAAAAACAAGGACATGACTAGAACCAACATAGAAGACATATTTGTGTGGTTTATGTTGAATTTTATAGTTTATGTAATGAAGAAAGGTACCCCGAAGATGCCTCAGGTGATCAACGTGTTGTTTTGAATCAGTAGGGATATCGTAAAAATATGGTTGTACGATGTGTTTTATATTATGAAAGGTGTAATCCATTACACGTTGAGACCCACAAAAACATTATTTAAGATTAATGGGAGATTTTGATAAGGAAAATTACCCCAAGGAAAAATAAATGCAGTATTAGGTTGGTTCGTGGGGAGAATTTTGATTTTATGTAGTTCGAGAATCCATCCATGGATGAATAGGTCCCACATGGAGCGTAGTAATCAATAATATGTTCGATGAAAGGGGTTGGATAGTTTTCCTTGGGAAAATTACAATTCACATCTTGATAATCGACACATACTAAGAGTTTTCCTTGTTTCTTCATGAAAGGGATGATATTAGGTACCCAATCAGTTAAAGGAACGGGGTATATGAAACCATCTTGAAGAATATTTCCAAATTCGGATTTGATCCTAGTAGCCTTCTTTGGATGAACTAGATGGAGGGGTTTTCAGACGATTTTTGCATCAAGATACGTCTTAATCTCATGTATGATTATATTTAGGTCAATTCCTAGAATTTCTTCATAATTCCATGCAAAGACATCCCAAAACTGAAGGAAAATGGATCCATAAATCTTGATCACATATGGAGAATAGGATGCTACAATGTACTTATTTTTGATAATACCTTGTTTGATATAAATGTCGAGACGTACCATCTCTTCAATATTTGAGAGGGTATTTGCTTTAGTCAATCTCATGAATAAAGACCAAATTGTAAAAAGGTTCGAAATAATTGCGTAAATATAAAACAATAATATTATCCTCAATGGAATATAGTAAGGAGTAATGATGATGTTGTTCATCCCACAACCTATCATCTGGCATAATTATCTCTATGATGCTTTCATTGGTAGACAATATGCTGGAAAAAGGATCATAAGGCATGCCATAATCTTTTGATCAATCTATAGAATTGATTGAAGTCAAATTATAAGCCCGAAATCCCAATAATAGATTTGTAATCTAGCTCAACAAAGCTTAATGGAATTAGGTCGCTAGACCTTGGATGTTGGTTTCATTGGGTACAATCCACATATCAGTCGAGATCATAGAGGATGATATCATGTTGATATAACCAACCAAAATAAATTTGTCAAGAAATGTAGGAGGAGGGAGCAAAAATGCTCCCATAAGCGATGAATCGTTCAATAATTGAACCCTGACATGTTGATAGGAGTGTAGGAATTCCCCCAAAAAGAGGGACACTAATATTCATATCAGAATCAAAGGCGAAAAATGTTATTTGATCTATGGCTACAATCTAACCTTTAGGATGAAATTTGATCATGAGAAAATATTTCAAAATGATGACATCCATAGCATATAACCATGTACATCCCAATAGAAGGTTGTAATTGAGAGGTCTGTCAATAATTTCCACTTCTATAGAGATGATTTTATCTCCTATTTCTACTTGAAGGGAATTCAATATCCCACAAGGTTTGTAAGTTCTTCAATTGAAATTTTTTGTTGTCATGGTGAATTGGCTCAACTGAGGTGAACCAATCACCTACCATCAAGACACAGACATAATGCAGGTCAAGACTCCCTCATCCATGATAGGGAGATGAATGTTCTTAAAAAATACGACAAATTGAATTATAAAAGCTAATTGGGGTGCAAGCTGAGGGGTATAGTTTTTATGAGAGAAAACCACTAGGAATCCTATGGATCCACACATCTGGTAGCTGGCAACAAGGCTGTTGGGTGTGGAGCCTGATTATCTTGTTTACTTTGTATCACAGCATTGGACCCCTGTACCTTAAAAAGGGGCAGCAACACTGCCAAAAATTTACTCACTACCGTGGGGGGCGGCAGCGCTTTTCGGAGCCCCCCCCCTAGTGGGGGTTCGGGTGCAGCGCCCCCAAAGCTAAAAATAGATTTAAAATTGCCTTGTAAAAGTATATTAATTTCTAGTCAATCTGGGCCGTTCATTAGGCACATGATCTGACGGTAGAAGTTATGTTTAGATTAGGGTTTTTTGCCCTAGAAGGCAACCCCCTTGTATATATGAGGGCATTGTATTGTAGCTATGTATTATGTGTGTATTCTTAGAGCGAGAAATAGAGAGGGAGACTGTGAGAGAGAAAAAAGGATATTACATCGGATCTGTTGTAGGTTTTGTCTCTTCATTTTGCTGGATAATAGAAAGGAAGGAGTGACTGTTTGAGGTGGACGTAGCCCAAACTGGGTGAACCACGTATATCTGTGTCTCTTTGGTTTTATGTGTTTTGTGTGCTTGTATTTTCCGCATATTTTATGTGTTTCATTGCTCTGTAATATTTAATTTTCTAACAAAGGCCTTCTTTAGTGCGACACAATTTCGCAACATCTCGAGAGTTGACATAGATGATGGAGACTGATCCAAGTCTTCAACAATGTTATTATTTTTAGCTGCTCTTGAAAGAGGGTTGAACATATATTTATGAATAACACCCTTGAGAGGTTTGATAGTGAATTTTGGAGGAATCGAAGGTGGAGTAGAATTAGATGAGGGCGATGTTGAATTAGCAGGTTGATCATTAGGCCAACCGTACGGTGGATTCACATTACTGTAGTCCTTATTTTGGGTGGAAACCAAAACATTGGATCTCATCTTCGAATATGAAAGAATCAAAATCGTGTTAGAGGAAGAAGAGTACCAAGAAACCATATGGGTCTCATTATTGGGAAATAGGTCATTCAACATAGTAGGAGAAGTGGAATATTTAAGAATCTATTTCACTTCAACAAGGTGTAGATAGTCAAGTGAAAAGTGATCCTCATTGTAAATCAAGCACGAGTAACGAGCATTTCAATTCTCATTTGAATATTGGTTTGTTTGTTTGTCCTGCGGTGAATAATATTTATTATTTTTACTGTTTCCTTTCTTCTTTCTTTGAGGTTGTTGTGGAGATTTTACCTTATCATAGGAAATGACATTTATCTCAGAAGGAGAAGCCATAAGCGGATGGGATTGAGGGTTTTGAGCAGATGTGGTAAGAGACCAAATGGTTTACTCAAGGACTGTGAGTTGTCAGACCCAACCAATCCATCAACGACATGAGATTATTTACTAGGTGGATGAGGAATAATATTTTAATCTCTCATACTGTTCGGTATCTTATCATAGAGCGTCACTAATTAGGTATAAAAAATGTCCAAATATTTTGCAGAAGTAATAAATTTCTCTTCGATCACGACTCCACCCTGTTTCGGGGAATTAACACCCTAGAGGTTGGTTGGGATTCAACCTCCACAGAGCAGGGGCGTACTACTTAACAGAGACTCACACAATCATGCACGTTCATAAAAACTAAATAGAGAAGAATGAGAGGTTTACCCGTTGGTCCTACGTTTGAAGTAGATCCACGTGGAGTTCAAACTCCCTGCAACCGTCCTTCCTCTTTAACCTGAAATACAAGAAGAAACCAGCACAAAGGACAAGTTGTACAGCATATTTCTACTCTATATGTTAGTGAGATTCATATAAAACATTAAATAAATCATAATGAATGCTTGTATAACAAATATTCTTCATACATTAAAGCATACACTAACACGGTTATTTCGGGAACAGCATGATACTTCTGTATTATAAATAGTACGTACAAAAGTAATCAAGAGGAGAGATCACCTGATCCTTCCAAGGCCTTCGCAGACCGTCGTCCGGATCCGTCCAGCCCTTGCCTCGCTAAGACTCCTTCCAACCTGGTGCATACGAGATAACATATAAAGGGATGTGTATCTCAAGGAAACAAGGGTTTCCTACAATGAACTGGGAAAGTGCAGGAGGCACGGGGAATCAGACTTGGATAGGGAATACCAACAGAGTATAATATCAATACTTTCTCTCTCCCTTAGGCCATACACATGAGGGATTTTTATAGTCCCTCCAAGTAGTTTCAGCAGTTGGAAACAGTTGGCCACGGGCTGGGGTGGTTGAACTACCTGAGTAACCATCAACCCAGCGCGAAATTAGGGATTTTTTATATATTTTTTAATCATTTTAATGGCATACGGGGAAAAGTCTAGCTGTACTCGCGTATACACGTGGAAAAACACGGGCATAGTCGCATATGAGGGATTTTCCACTGTTTTTAAGTGAATTTGTCCAAGTCTGTAGGAATGGGTGCCCAAAAAGCCATAAAGCAATCATGAATCATGTCAGAGTGAGAAATGATGCTATAACACACCCTTAGCCACATATTTCGTTATGGGAAAAAATATAGATTTGGTCAACCCTTCCGCTCACAATTGATTAGGAAAATAATCCTTGACCAATTGATGGTGATGCCTTCACTCGTGAATGTGATATGAGATGTAAGTGGAATTTGATTTTTTGAAATTTTTTAATAGTTTCGTTCCAATTTCATACATAATAGGTAACTAGAAATATGTGAGGAAGGTGGTGGCTAAAGTTCTAAAATCATGAAAGGAAGCTCTAGGTAACTTAATATATCATTTAGCTATGGTAACTATAAGCATTAGTTGGGAAAGATAGAGTCAAATGGAATCATCATTAAGGGATTTCAAAGAGCACCATGAGTGATAATTCATGGCATGCATCGACGGGTCCTCTCCTAGATACTGATTGAATTTTAGGACATCTAAAGGAAATTTATTGGGAATAATCAGCCACAATGTAAAATGAGTGATGGGATGATTAGTAAGCCTAGTTAAGTATGGCAATTCGAGAGTGGCCATAAATGGAAAATGTTGGTTAAATTCCAGAGGAGGATGACCTTGATATGAAGGAATATCTTGATCACCAGGCACTTGCATTCTCAAATAAGGGGGATTATTATAATAAGGAACATAGGTACCAGGATAAGGAGGATTTTGATAACCAATATACAAGTGGCCTTTATTCCAAACATCAGGATGATGATAATGTTGCTGGAATGGATGGGTTTAAATTTGTTGGGCTTTAAAAGGAACTTTATCTAGACCATACCATTGCCCCATGGTAACTTTTATTGTCCCCTGATAAGGTGGTTTCAGTTGGTATTGCACCATAATATGAATAATCTCTCATATTTAATTTGGAGGAATACCTTGTCAAAGTGGTTGAGAGTGTGAGGTACCTCAAACTAGCTGGGTAATTAGGACTTAGAAAACTATAAATAGAATTGGAATGATTTGAAATACAATAAAAACCTATAAGGGTTGGATGACCTGTATTTTAGCTTATTGGGGTGTTGATGGATGGATAGGAATTGAAGAAGATGGTGCAGGGTGATGATTCAACAATTGGTCCAAGTATGAAACAGGTTGAATGAGAAAAGTAGGTTTCCATTAGGGGAATTTTGAGGTCTACAATGGGCCTCCTAAGGAAATAGAAAATAATAGTGGAAATAATAAAACAATATTTTATTACATAATCTAATTTTATAGGGAAAGAAGGAAAAACTGTTTTTTCAACTCATATTTTCAACTTATCAGCCTATCGGTTTACTCAAATTTGGAGCAGAAACACTCGTTGGATGCATAATTCAATTTCTAATCCAAAGAGTACCCATGTTGTATACTTCTGATGGACCTTTCTACATGAAAAATGATAAATACATGAAAAACGAGATTGCGAACACATTTTTTCATGTGTTTCTCATTTTTCGTGTAGCAGGGTTCATCGAAAGTATGAAGCATGGGTACTCCTTAGATGAGGAATTAAATATTGCATCCAAAGAGTAATCCCACTCAAAATTTGAGTAAAACATTAGGTAGATAATTTGAAAATAAGAGTTGAAAAAGTAGTTTTATTATTTTATTACTTTTTAATATTTTTAAATTTTTTACTCCAAAAATGGTGAATCATCCCCCATGGTTGACATCATCATATTGAATCCTATTGGTTCTTACTAAGTTTACTTTTGTTGTACATTTTTCTTAGGAGGCCCATTTTAGAGCTCAAAATTCCCCTAATTCCAAACACTGGCATCCATTCGAGGATAGGTAGGACTACCATAATTTTGTTACCAATCTGAGATATAAAAGAAAATAGTTTTCCCCCCTTCCAAAGGAGGAGGTGATTATGGAGGAAAATGTGACTCAAATAAAGGATACTCAACATAAGGACAGCTGGGCTATTAAATGTAATCTCTATCACAGATATAAGGGCCAAACTTCTCCTTAACAATAGGTGTAAGAGGAAAAGGAGGAGTAGCAGACTATGTGGCACTAATAAGAGAAGTATCAGATGATATTCTCGTAATGGATGACATAGGAGAGGTCCAAGGACTGGAAGTCACACCAGAAAAGGTACCAAATAAGGACTTATAACTTTTTGGGATAGACATACCACCATACATATGTGTTTCTAGTGATGTTGAAAACATAGACATGGAGGAAATATTTGATGTCTCAACTATGGAGAAAATCAGAAGCTGAGATGTCAGAAAAATTCTAGTCATGGTTAACAACTCCAATTAATATTTCCATGAGAAATCCGTGGGTAAGTCCAAATAATCAAGTAAAGGAGTTTGTGTAGGAGTCTGAAGAGGAAGAGGGTCGATTTGATAAAATTAAAGTCATTATGAATGTGTAGGATTATAAGGACATGGCTCTTCTTGATGTATCTCCTCAATAGTCACAATTTTGTGTGGAAAAGTTTCATTGTTTGGTCGAAGATAAATAGGCTCTGACTCAAACAAATTAAGAGAAGAGAGAGGTCCTGAAGCAACAAGTATACATGAATAAGGCTCCTCATGCTCAACAACCTCAAGAATCAAAGTGTATGACTTGAAAAATTAAAGTCCAACAACCTTAGGCAAGAAATTTTCAGGGACTTCAGTTTTGATTGTGTCAGTATCACCTTCAAGAATAGATGTGATCTCGGGCTCGAAACTGAAATGGAATTTTTTTTTTTTGGTGGTTAAATGTCTAGAGGAGGGCCAGAAATGGCCCTTGATCTTCCCAATTCGGTATTTTATGTTTTCTTATGCTTATGACGACAACTAGGAGTGGCCTCCAGTGGAAACAAAGGATTATTTTGAATTTTACTTTAGTGATGTAGTAGGGCATTTTGTTCCTTAAATGCTGGACAACAAATTTTATTAAAAAAAAAAGGAATAAATAAAAAAATAGGGTAATCTAGGCATAAATTATTACCAAGAAATCGTGAACTTCAATATACAACTTTGTGAACCAAGGGCTTAGCATAAAGTAGTTAATCTCCTCAAATTTTGTGTTCAGTGTATCACAATATATAAGGCAACATACTAGGTTACCTATGGATGTATATAAACCTATAGAGAACTCCAAAAATATACTATATGGTACATGGGAGTGCAGTCTGTAGTAGTTTTGTCTAAGGTGTAACCTTCCAATGAGAGAATCCCTTTATAATTTACATGAAGGAAGTATCATCAAATATAACCAAAGGTATGCAGAGAACGATCCTATAGACTCACATATGTCGAATGAGATATCACCCTCAGGATGAAATTCTAGACGTAAACTACAACTCCTTCATTTAACAACCTCCAAACATGTCTCTAGCCTAAATACCTACTTTTTTTTGTCAATGTTACAAATTATCCTTAGGTTGATTCAATAAATTTTATTCTTTTTCATTGATTAACTTTTATTTTTTGGGATCAAAATGAATGTCACCTGAATATCCCTAAAATGGATATCTAGTATGATAAACGAAATTATTTCTATTTCAATGAAAATATAGCTAAGGAAGAGAATAAAAATTCAATATGAAACATAAAAAATGCAACAAACAAGGTGTAATATGTAATTTCCCTTTAAATGAAACTATTCCTATACTAATGCACATAGAAAACACTAAATGGAAGATGAAAATTTTTTATTTTCACCAATCTTATTTTTTTAAATGAAGAAAGATAAGACGAAAAATTTTAATAACTGATTCAAATGCACTTTTCAGAATGAGTACTAGAACAAAAATTGATCCAAGAGATCAATTACTAAACAAAATTAGTTTTCAAGTGAGAAAACTAGTAGAACAAAAAGAAATAAAAACTAATTCTTACCAAAAGAAATCAAACTCAAATGCAAACCAAATAGAGGCTTAAGAAAGACCACAAGACACTCAAGACTTAGCGAATGTTAGCTGGAAGTAGGGTTATCAAATAGACACCTAGACACATAAGCAAACTCTGTGAAAAAAAAGGGATCAACCCTGGTGCAGAGGAGGCACCAATCCTATGAAACGCTGGAACAAATTGGGGCTAAGTGAGGTGTAACGCTTTGTTAGATGAACTTGGGGAGAATTTGTCTTGGGAAAGAGGTTTCAAATACAAAAATTTCAAAAAGGGCTTAATGAAATCACTTCCTAGTTATTCTCTTAACTAATGAAATAAGAAAATTCCTATGAAGGAGGTTAATCAAACACAAAGGACAAGGAAAACCACCTCAGGAATACATTGTTCCCTAGTGGAGTTTCCAATTTTTTATGTGGGATTTATGATTACGGACAAATGTATATCCCCTCGGTTCAATGGCCAAGTTATAACAATAAAGAAGCAAGGCACCAAATGCTTTCTTTAAACTAAATAGATGATGGAATGAAGCCTACCCAAAATGCATCGCACAATTTGTTCCTTCTTCAGCTTGGATGCTCCAATTCCAGCTCTAGTTGCCAAAATTAAAACCTACATAGTCATATAATATAAGAAAAAAAACTACATGTTCTATGTAGTATCATCTAAGTACTTTATTCAATAGATCAACATGGTATTGAAATAATAGGAAAACAAAGAACTATTTTCAGTAATATAAATGGAAGGTGATTACAACCACAAATAGGTGTTGATCTTGTAGAATATATCCTCCAATTTGTTAATTTTTCCTTTCCTTGTCACAACATGCACCTTAAATCACCCTAAATGCATGAATGTTAACCTCTCACCTCAGCAACATAAGGTTGGAATCCAGAATCCAACCATCATCCCTTGCATAGGAATGATGGTAAATACATAGTGGAGTGGGGTAAGTTGGGAGTTCTTATTCAATTACCAATATAAGGTTTTATATCCACCTTTGATGGAAGGATGTGATGAAAGGATAAGATATTGAAACTCCTAAGAAGGATGAGATGGAATCTAAATGTTTAATTCAAGGAAAATGGTTGTAACAAATTTTGGAAGAGGAAGCTTCCAAAAATTCTCTCCTTTCCCTAAGAGAGGTACACGAGATAATAAAAATTATACATTATAAAATATTCTTCGCATGACAATTGTAAAGTAAATACAACACACATTCAACAATAAGTACAAAATCCATCAGAATAGTTAAATTTATCCAGTACATATGGATACAACATATACCATAAACACACCAATAATATCCATCAAACATTTGTGAAACATGCATGAAAATGTGTTGTTTCATTAAATTTCAATTATGTGAAAGATCCAAGTACAAAATTACAATTGTGAGGCACTAGTTCCGGTAGTGGGATATTAAGCCACTTCTTGCTTATCGAAAGAATGGCTTTTCCTCTTATGCCATGTACAGAAGCCAACACTAGATCTCCAAAGCTTAAACCTCAAAAATACCTTTGCTTGAGTTATGAGGATGCTTTTATAACAAGGTGAATGACCTTTCATATTCCCATGATTTTTGAGTTACCCTCATGACCCTTGGACTTCTATTATCACCTTTGGTCATATATTCAACTCTTGAAATTCTACATGACTTTGGACTACCCTATATGACTTGTGGACCTCTCCTAAAGACATTTTTTCCATATATGACTAAGTGACTTTTCCTATTACACATATGACTCTTGGACTTCCACACATTTTTTTTTCTGATTTTCCCTCAAACTACATCATTACATTCCACATGATGATGTGGCATCACAAATGGACACATATTGACCATTAAGATGACACTCGTACAAGTTACAAACTCACAATGATGGGATGGACTTCATGATGATGTGGCAATGCCAAGTTATCTTCCTTGCTGCTTCATCTTGCATTTTTAATGGTAGATATGATATATGCTTCATATTCATGAAGGATCTAGTTTGATATTCTCCTTGTCCCTCCAAATGGTATTTGATTAATATTGTAATCCACTAAGTCAACATGCAATTCCTTATTTTGTCTCGGTCATGATCTGCTTTATTTATGCATGGTAAATAATTTTTTTTTTGTTATTCTGCATAGGCATTTCTTTATACTTTCTCTTTATTATATTCTTGTAGTATTACCTTTTCATCCTAGGATGAAAATAATTCATGACAAGGAAAACTGAGTCTTAAAAACATCTATTCAATCACTATCTATCCCATGGGATGATCATCTCATGATGGGCCTATGAGAGGGTTGAAAGAAGATTTATTAGGTAAAGGGTGTAGTCAAACTCATAAGGTATGATAATATGGCTTCAAAATTTTATTGTATGCCCAATAAAGAGAGAGAGAGAACTCATGGGTGCATTTTGTAGGTGTAAATCATGAAGGAGAATTATTTTTTGCTTCAAGGCGCACTCATGTGCTCAAGGAAGCTAAGAGGGGCACACACCGAAGGGATGAAGGGTTCAGGCTTTGAGCTTTACCAATGCTCTTTTTCACTCAAGGGAAAATGGAGGGTTCAAGGGTGCACGCTAATGGGATGAAGGAACCAATCTTCGATCCTTTCTATAGTTTTTGTGTGCTCAAGAGAAACTAGAAGGGCACAGTTCTTCGAGTTGAAGTAGTACACTAAAATGAAGGCTTCAGGCTTCATGATTCTATCGTGTGACCTAGGGGAAGAGGTAGCAATGAAGGCTTCAGGCTTCAATAGTGTGTCAGGTGCTTAAAGGGAATTATTAATGCTTCATGCTTCAATAATGTTCCATGTACTCAAAGGCTTTGTGCTTATAAAATGCGTCATGCGATCAAAGGATTCAAGTCTTGTCCTCAAAGGATTTAGGCTTCATGAGTGAGGCATGTGCTCAAAGTATTTAGGCTTCATGAGTGTGCCATTCACTAAAAGGAAAGGATTCATAATTAATTCCTCATGAGCGCGCCATCTTCTTGAAGATTTGGTGCTTCGTGATTATGAAATGTGCTCAAGATGAGACAAGGCTTCATTCTTATAAAGTGTTCTTCATTGTTCTGAAATGTGCATCATTGTTTCGAAGTGAACTTCGTTATTTTGGAGTGAAATTCATTGTTTCCAAATTCCTTTCATTGTTTTGAAGTTCCCTTAGGCTTGGGAAGGCACAATTTTCTCCAACAATGGTTGATTGTTCTTCTAGATGCACTTTCCACTGAGGGAGGTAGCAAAAGGCTAGGTTACATTTCAAAGGAAGGACTAATGCACTGTGAGAGGAAAGAGAACTTGGAAAATACTTAGTGTGAAAGTATGGGATGAAAATATATGTCAATGAGGCTTATGAAAAATCTACTCTCATCACCCAGTAAGAGGGATAATGCCTTCATAACTTGTAGTGAGCAAGAGGACCAAGAATGTATCTCAAAATGGCTAACTGTGGGACCAACAAAGTAGGAGAAATAAATTCATCCTAACATGAATAAAACATGGAACACACAAATAAATTCCATCATTACACACCAAAAAAGTATAAATGACAGAGGAACAATAGTCACACCTTGAAACAACAACAAATTGACACCTATTTCTAAGTGCCATAGTTCAAACAATACATTACAACACTTAGAACGTAAGTTATAGGAACAAATATACTAAGATCAAAAGGTGAAATAAGCTATAGGAATTTTTTTGGATCATATTATAATGATATATATGATTGGTTAATGTAGAAGGGTGTGCAAGAACTAACTTTGGTGGTATGCAGAGGTTCCACACAAGGAATGAAAGCACAAAAGTGACGCATACGATGAGAAGAAATCCTGAAAAAAAAAACACTTAAAAAATGCGAACAAACTTCAAAGAGACATGAAAAAGAAAAACTAACATGAAAAAGACACTTATTAAATCGAAAACAATAAAAAGTGATAAATTCAAATGGAAAAGAAAAACTTGTGAAAGCGACAGTGTGAAAAAGTGACAGTTAACAAAATTCACCAAAATAGAAGTACAAATGCAACCATAGTGAGGGAGAATGTCAATGAAAGTGTGAAATGAATTTTGACATGAGTTGAACATCACCTAACAGCTGTCATGGTGGATAGTTCAATGCTTTTTAAATATTTCATAAAAAAAAAATTCTCATTAGTTCAACCAAGATTGTGCATTTGTCGGAAGGTGATTTTGATAGCTAAAACTGCGAGGAGAATACTTAAACATATTGGAAAACAACAATTAACCATGAAAGGATTTTGGATGAAAAATCGTGATATCCTCAGTAAAATCCAAAATTCATGTGCATGAAATTTTTTTGAGGTTCTTGAT
Organism: Pinus albicaulis; assembly: GCA_034641835.2. Classification (NCBI taxonomy): domain Eukaryota; kingdom Viridiplantae; phylum Streptophyta; class Pinopsida; order Pinales; family Pinaceae; genus Pinus; species Pinus albicaulis. Next base: position 974,628,563 of record CM076575.1, read on the forward strand.
TGCAACATCAACACCATATTAATCAAGGTTGATATAGATGGCCACCCATATGTTCCAGTAACTCATTGGTTCTATATCTTATTGGTAGTTTTTCTATGGGTTTTCTAGTCCTAAAACTGAGGCTATTTTTGGGCAATAAAAAATGTTTTTGACCATCGATGGGACCATGTGTTTCCATGTAATTTCTTGGGAATAGCCAAAATTTGTAATCCTTACTTAGTTCTTTCCAATAAGCTACTATGTTCCAAAAAAATTACATTGTTTGTAAACCTTGCACCACTGGGAAGTTGGTGCACCAATGAACCACGTCAAGGCCATAAACATTTTAATGCTTAATATTTTAGGTTTATGGTTTTGGAAATTTATTTTTTTATTTATGTTAAAGGGCATTATTTTGGCCTCTTCTAATAGACTTTGTGAATAAGCATATCTGCCATCTCCCTCTCTTTAGATATAGGGTATGGTTTTACGAGCTAGTTATTGTTATACAACAATATGTTATTTTATTTATTAATAAAAGCATGATTTTCACTATATTATTGTGCTCTATACTAATTTTTTATCTCTATTTGTTCCATTTACTTTCCTACATTTCATTTTTTACATTATAAAACACGTATTATGCGTGCCAAAACATAACATACTTATCCTAGGCAATGCCTCTCTAACTTCTTATTAATATTTTCCTTTAAACAGTAACTCATATACATTCAAAAATTTTAACCAATTTTTCCAAACATGCACATTACCCAAATGTAGACACAAGGATTTTCCTAAATTAGGTGACAACAGTGATGCGTAATTCCTAACCCAAAAAATTGTAATAGAACATATTACAATTGTATTAGAACAACCCTAGGTGACAACACAAATCATTATTTATTGGGATAGCATATCCAAGGACTCCCAACCACAACCATGAAATAATATCTATAAAAGACACCTTTTATATACGCCCACCCATTTACCTAACTTTGGCAGCGCATGCCACCCTTCTCCTAAAATAAATAGATTACATTGCGCCCATTGTGTGACTCTGATACTATATGTTGGGTGGAAATTTTTTGTTTTCAATTCATAGAAAAGGTTCCAACTCTCACATTTAATTTTCAATGTGGGTAGGTTTTGTTATTGCAAGGCTATCACACAAATTATATGCAAGGGAAAATGATGACTAGTGCTAATGAATCTCAAACTTAGTCATTGTAATGACACTCTCAAAAATCCAATCACTCTCGCTATTACACTCTCAGACGTTTCTCACACCTTCATGAAATAAACACATCATGCAAAATGAAAACTATTTGTCACAAAGTCACTCTTATTCAAAAGGAAACAACACTCCTCGAAACCATCTACTCAAATAAATGTTGAAACAAACATTCAAATAAAATAGATTCACCATGAAATTCTAACAAGAATTAAAGAACTATCACACTAACAATGGGACCCATCCATGACCTATGTTATTACAGGATAAAGAGATTAGAATTTTGCAATCATTAAATAATGGAAGAGATTAATATTACTAGTAAAAATAATCATACATGAATCATAAATGAGACGAAATAAACCGGGTAGATACAATGCCTCCGTAGCCATTGATCCCTGCTAAGAAGGAGGACACCTTCCTTTCTAGTAGGGGCTAGTATAGCACATAACACACAACCTAGTCAACAAAAAGGTATGGCGCCATGAGTGATTAGGTTTTTCATTAATGAAACAAATAATATTACAATGTTGGTGCTCTCCTCCTCTCTATGTATCCCTATATGTAACTATATGTCTATATCCCACATGAGCAGAGACCACACCTCTTTATAATTTCATATTGTAATGATAAGATCATAATAAGAATCTCTCTATTCTCATATAATATAAATTAAGAATACTTAATAACATTTTAATAAAAAATTCCAAGGTTACAAAAAATTTGTAACAAATTTTCTAAATTGCAGTAGTCATCTATAGAAAATCCTAAATGTTTCAGTTGTGTTGTCCATACACTTCTCCTTTCACAGCTAAAATAACCTTGAACAAACAATTTTAAAATTAGTCTTGATTATTAATTAACTATTATCATAGCATCCAAAATAAGTCTCTCATGTAGCAAAAACTCTCAGTGACTCCTTGTCCCATCCTTGGCGAGGAAAAACTAGAAAGTGTAATCCTACAACAACATCTCAACAGACCACAAACCCTATACAATCACATCTCTTAGTTTTATAATAAAAATGGCCTAAATTAGTAGTTCTCATGTAAAATTAAAATCATAATTAGGTCATTAGGATCACATATGAATAAATACATCCTTAGGTTTATTATGGTTATTGTTGCGACATAGTATGGTATATAAAGTCAAAAATGATAAATAAAAGGTAGGAAACTGAGTGCAAAAAGATGCCAATTCCAAATCCCAATATCTACCCCCAAATTAGGTATATGCATGTCCTCATGTAGACACTTGTAACTGGCTTCTGATGTGCTAAGAGTGGAATTATGAAAAATTGTAGGCTCCAACAATATCCTCAGATTTTCTCCATAGCCTCAGGAAAAACCCAACTCTCTTTCCCATAAATTTTCAACGAAATGATATGGATGTTGATACTGATAGGAAGGGAGTCAATTGAGAGGAAATTTGAACATAAGTCAAAGCCAATAAGGCCCACTTCTCTTGATTAATTCCACATACTTATAAACCCTAAAGATTAGCTGTATGAAATTCATAAAAAAATAAGGGTCCTCAGATCTCAACTCCTTCCTAGAAGAATTATATGTAAGCATACTCACATATAATGCATCATGTTTCATCCCACTAATACCTATGAGTAAACACTCCAAAACCCTTTTCCTAAACTCCATCACCATGTCATTATAGTCTGGATATAACCATACCCTATCATACACCATAGTGATTTTTTCAGTAGGTCCAAATTCATTTCATATAAGTAATTTTACCCTTTCTTCATTAGTTATTGAAGTGTCATTGGAATCCTTGCAACAAACTAAATTTTGTACAAAAGACACAAAGTATCTCAACTGAACATCTCTAACATATGGTGTAAGTTTAATGGTCATTTCACCAAGATAAATATATTCATGCAGATACAACTAACATGTTAAATGTTGTTCTATAAAATTATCCTTCTAAAGAGTTTCCTGGAAGTATTGATGTTGAAAAATGCACTAAGAAATATCATTTTGATTTTTCCTTGGTCAAACTAGAGAAAATTCAAAGTCCATTTCAGCAAAACTATTGGAGGTAGTTAACTGAGTTGACATGGATTTTATCAATTAGAAAACTTACTTAATTCAGTTTGGAGGCCTTGAGTTCAGATAAACATTCTTTATTGCTAATTTGTAGTGATCTAGTTTACTTAAATTGAGTAATTGTAAGTTAAACTAGTTATAACTATTATAGGAACTATTTGAAGGTCAAGTTGTGTAGTGTGATTTCAGTCACACTCAGTGATCATTGAGATAACTAATTAATATACCAAAAATAATTGTTTCATGGAGATAAGTTGAGTTTCCTAGTTGAGATGGACATTCCTAAGTAGTGTATTGTCAGTTATAGGCTATTCCAGAGTGTACATGTTGTGTGTGCAATCATAGATCAACCTAAAGTAACAATGAAATTCAATTTGAGGAATTTCCTAATTAATAGGGGCTTACTCAAGGAATGACACAAGGAAATAGGAGCCTGGAGGGCATGAAAATTTTCTAAGTGTTGGCCAAAGTAATCTAGTCAAGCAGAGGAATAGATTATAAAATTCCTTGTTGTGCTCAGGTTTGAGCAACCATATGTATTCATCTCTATTATTTTTTTAATACAATACAAATAGGAAGGGGCTTTCAGCAATCACTTTCCCATAGATAAATCTTTGTGTATGTGTGATTTTTCCTATTTAATGTCTATGATTTTTGTTCTGGATTGTGAATTAAATCCTGTAGATAATTAGAGTAGGTTTGAGTCATGTGATTTAGTAAATTTCATGTATAATATAAAATTCACATCATAATTTCTACATGGCATCAAATCAAGATTTTCACTATAACATAAATTTCAGAGTTGGTTCTGAGTAGAATCAAATTTTTAGTTCAGTGTTGTAGGATCTCTTTAGAGTTAGGAAGATGAGCTTCAAAGGCTTAAGGCTATAGTATGCATTAGAGGGTGACTCTAATTTCATCACATGGAAGGATCACATGGAGGTAGTATTGGATGACAATGGATTGTTGGAAAATGTCGAGAAAGACATTGCACAAACACCTTTAGAGGTTGTGTAGAACCTTTCTCAATGGAAGAAATATGTGGCCAAAGTGAGGAGAATAACATTAGAGGGAGTACATTATTACATTCTGTCAAATATCCAAGGAAAATATACTTTTTTTGCAATGTGGAAAGAATTGACAGAATTTTTCGAGAACAGTAGTGACCACAAGAATATGGTGCTCAAGAATAAAATTATTCACATCAAGATATATAAGAGTTACTCCATACCTTAGTATCTGAAAAAGTTCACACAATGTCGTGATGAACTTGGAGGGGTTGGTGTTACTGTAGTAAAGGACGATTTGGTAATCCTGGCCCTTCTAGGCCTTCCCAAGAGTTGACATAGCTAAAATTATTTAGTGAATGGTAGGGATAAACCACCAAATTAAGGATTCTTGTGGTATGATTTGGTACAGTAGGAAATAAGGAGGTCTACCAGAAATGGGACTTCATTCAAGGGCAAGGATGATAAAAAAATTTGATTCGATGGAAAGGAAAATAAAGGGAAATGGAAGAAATTCTAATCCAATTCAAAATCCAATCAAGGGGGCAAGAAGAAAGACTTGTCCAAGATGAAGTGCTTCAATCATCATGAATTCATGCACTATGCCATAAAGTTTCCACACAAGAAGACAAGTAGTAGGCGGAGCCTTGGATTCATAGTTCAAGCTTTACTTGACTCTCATTTCATGCATGACCAATACAATAATGGGAAGTTGAAGTTGTGAGATCTAGTCAACAATCTAGTCAACACATCAAGAGGAAATATTTCTCTGTTGGAGATCTAGTTCTTCTTTATGAAAACATTTACTTGAAACATATAGGGAAACTCCAAATGCATTTTTTGGGTATATTTGTAGTTGCAGAAATGAAATTTGCAAAGAGTTATCATACTTGCACAACTTGATGGAATTATTCAAACTAATTGGGTTAATGGTGCTCACTAGAAAACATACTATGCCCCTTAATTCATATATTTGTGTTTCTCTCTGTCAGTAGGAACATGTGTTAGTTATTAGATTTAGTCAGTCCTTTTAGTCATGTTAGACTACTTTTGGCTTATTTCAGTTGTGTTAGTGGTATCATATTTTTTGTTACATTATAATGCAACCAATTATGGCTAGTAAGGTATAGTATGTGTCACTAAGTTTGTATTCTAAGTCCCTTTGTTAAATTTCCATTATGTGGAGTCATCCCTAACATAACAGTTAGATATGTTGAGTTGGAGATCAATTTTTAGTTTCCTTCCATCATAATATCACATTTTTTAATCTATTTTTTCTACTTTTTTTTTCCATTATTTTGCACCTTGGGATATGGGTTTCTACCATAATATATTTTCCAAATAAACATCTTATCTGGTCAATATTTTACTTACCTAACTTATTAAATGTCTAATTGGGTAATCAGTTGTAGTATTTGATGAGAATTGTTTATAAGTATTCTGAATCACATCCTTGTCATTCATTTATTTTCCAGTATTGGTTGAGTTTATCCCTGGTGCCTAAGTCAAGGCCTTTGGTTTCTACTTTTCACTATCATAAAACTATTACATGTGCCTATTTTCTCAAGCATTTTAGTATGGTTCATGCTCTAAATGATACTATCCCTCATGAATTGTCTGACCCTTGAATTTAGCCTCTTCATAACTTGTATGGAAAGTATGATAAATTCATTATCGTAAATAATGATTTCATTGATGCTACCCTCTTCTTAGCTCTAATACTAGAAGTTTACATGGATTACACTCCAGTATTAGGATTTTTTCTCTAGTATAAGAGGAATAAAATTGAACAAAATTTATTTTAGTAAATAAATCTTGTAGTAGAGTAAGGTTCCACTCTTCAATCTACTCTTCAGCAATAAATGAAAGACTATCAATATATTTTATGGAAAGTGCATGACTGGTTAAGAATAACTCACATATTTATGGGATGGAGTATCAAATAAATATATTAGTGGATAATGTTGATTCCCTCATCGATCACATTAAGTAGCAAAAAATATTCTAGCACATTAAACAAAAAGGCACTAAAATTAATACACTAGAATATGTATCATACCAAGATAAGAATATTATTTTGGACCTTAATCGCAATGTTCAAGACCACTATCTACAATTTTTCAACTTAATTTCTTTTTGAACACCAAGGAATGGTTTAATAGTGACCCAAACAAAAATTCCAAATGAAAATACTACTAAAAGTTTTGTTAATCAAGCCAAAAATTGGTTGTGAAAGTGGTAGGATTGTTCAGACACAAATAAGTCCTTTCACCAGTCATTTATCCAATTTTTTCTTCAGTGGGGTCCTTGATTGGATAGATGATCATCTATGCAAGAAAAGTATTGACTTGGGGGAAATTCAGTGGGCTATGGTGTGCTATGGTGAAGACCTGTTGGGTCCTTCACTTTTTCATTGATCAATTTTGATGATAAATTGGTGAAGGAAAGAAGAAAGAAAGAAATGAAAAATTATAGAACTATTGTAAATTATCAAACAAGAATGAAAATAAGGTTGATGATATTAATTAAGTAGGAGTTAAATTGATTATGTTGAATTTTAGTTAGATTGATTCCATAAAAAGAGTGAGAAGTAAGCTTGGCATTATAAAGGGAGTGTGCTGATAATTGTTATCGAATAGACAAATCTATAAAAGGATCTTCAAGATGAGCTATGGAACCTATATGGGCAAGAACATGCAGGGAGAAAAGACAGAAGGTGGAGGAGAAAACTAAAATAGAGTCATAAATTATATTCTTGTTATGATTATTTCCTTTCGTAAATGTGGCTCTAATAGGATTTGATGCATCGATCTTGATTGTGACTTGGTAGATATGAAGCAGTAATTATGATTTCACCTTATATTATTAAAATGAGATTTTTGGTAGGGCTACCTTTGTTGTAAGATGCATGATCTCTCTTTTATTTAAAAAAAATTCTTCAAGCTTCTAATTATGCTCACGCGTTATGGATTGTTGTCTTGTAGTAATTGATAACTTATTTAAATTTTAAATAAACCCAGTGTCATTAAAAAAACCCATGAAATATTACTTAAAATCATGGAAGCAGTTCAGGTGAGACCTCCTCCTTTATAAAATATTGAAAATTCCAATGAATAGCAGATTACAAAGGAACCCATTTTTTGGCCCCCGAAGAAACCCCTGGCCTTTACATTATTTTTTTCCAACATAACGGAAGGTCTACTCCTATGATCTTCATTTTGAAACAATTTAAAATATCAAGGGACTCAACATAAGGTTAAGAATATATGTTAAAGGTTAGGAAACTAAGGTTTCCTTTCCAAGGCTCGAATGACTTAAAAGCTTACGAAAGAAAAATAAAATAAGGGATGAATTCGCCATAATTTTGTAGCACTAGTGGGAATGGGTGACTCATTCCCCATAGGCATCAGATTATACACCCAAATGGTAGTTATGGATGCTTGGGTATGCGATGTATTAGGTGTGTCTTTATCGGACACATAAATCTTGCGTCAAAACATGTAATTATTCACGCAGTATTTTTCTTTTTCCTTGTTTAGTGATTTTCGAAGGTACACATAGATTTCTTGTCAAATGACCCATGTATATATGTTATATGAATTTGGGACAATGCAAAATATATGTACCATACCATTATATAAAGGGTGTAAGGAAACTAAAATAATAATTTTTTTTGACTAATTTTATGATGCAATAGAATCTACTATAAGGAAATGCATATAATGTCATGGACAAAAACTAGATGTATCTCAAAATTTTTTGGGAGGAATGTGTTATAAAATATTCCCTATAATGTATGAGATTATAAGGCTATATGATGGCCAAATTATGATTATGAGGATGTTTTCAATTAGTATTAGCACGAGTTAACAATATGATGGGCCAAATAGTGCCTACAATATAAACTAAGGTAAGAACACTCATCTCTCAAGCTAGCCATAGCCATGCTTAGATAAATAAAATTATGCTTGCCAAATCATGTAGGTCTTGAATCCATGGAAACACACACACACATAATATGAAAAATATGACCATGAAGAAAAAATAGTGGATCCATGTCAAATATAACATATCCTAGAACAATATAATGTGGAGCTATGTCTTAGTATATAAAATTGGTTGCTATATAAAGAAAATAATGTGAGCAACTAATCCCCCTCTAAAGTGCCAAATTTATGTGAATAAGTGTGGTACCATCCAACAACTTAGGTGCCAACATATCAGCTGTTATTTACATACTGAGAAGTAGCATCTTAGGATGGATGCCACAAGTAGGAATTATAGAAGCTTCCAAGTGAGTAAGGATCTTGACAGAACCTAAGTTGTTCCAAACCAATAATTAAAGGTACACATATACACTATTTGAATACATTAGATAGATTCAAATATATGAGAAATAATTTAATTACCATTTATTTAGGTATATCATTAACAAATTAAATACAATTTGCTAATGATTATCATGAATTTCAAGTACCAAGTACATCATTCAAGTGTCGATTAATATGAAAATTTTGAACATTTGTGATCTATCAAGCATGTCACATTATTGTATTCCAATTATCAATAGTTATAGATTGTATCACTAATGACTACAAACACCAAGGTACTATATAAGAATATATACATTATTCCCATAGAAAATGAGTTGAATTTTATGGGAAAAGATCTAATGGAAGGAGAAAATTGAGGCATCCCCCATAAAAAAAATATAAATGTAACCAAAAGGCCAATGATTTGGAAGAACATGTATGATAATGGTTGAATGGATCACCAATGAGTACAACTCTAGTATGAAATAGATGGAATAGTGCATGAAAGAGACCTCTAAGTAACAATAAATGATGAAAGATTCTAATGGAGGGAATGAATTTGGCCAATGAGGAAAATTGAAACTGAGGTAGTGCATCAATCCTAATGTAAGTTGATAATGTAAGTTTAATTTGAACACAAGGGAAACCACTCAGTAAATAGCTAATTATGGAAATAACCAGAAATAGAAGGTCACATGTCCATGAGGTCAATAAGTCAAGCGTGATAATCTAGGTTTGAATCTTTGATTAATGTGTCATAGATGATGAAAATAGACATTTTAGCAAGAAGTCAATGAGGAATTTCTATATTGAAAAAATTACATGAAAATAATTATTCTTGATAATCTAAGTGACTCGAAAATTTGGATTGGAAAACATAATGAGGAAAAAGGCAATATACAATTGCCAACAAAGAGCTAGCTTCCCTTGAAAATAAGCATGACACAGTTGTCACTTCGATAGCAGAGACTCAATTATGAAAAAATAAGATAATTTTGTGACACAAGAGGCATCAACTGACTCTTCATCTTATTGGAAGATCAACCAATCATAGTAGTAAATAACTTGACAGCAAGGTTTAGATTCGCATGGTCCTACTAAATTCCAACATGATGAGGATAAGACTCATAGCTTGGTGCTTTTTTCAGAGGTGAAACAACTTATGACTATTGCCAAAATTTTGAAACAAAAATATTTTCTCAATCCCTCTTATTTTTAAAATTTGATTTATTTATTTATTTGTTATATTATATAAATCCTAAAAGACTTTAAAATAATGATTTGATATAGTGAAGGAAACAACTGTCATGGTTGATAAAGCTAGTTCTAGCACTTGGAACATTCTTATGCTCAAATGTAAGGGAAAAATCTAGGATAAAGACCTTTTGGGGATATTTCCTTTTAGGGATATTGGTGCCAAGTCACAAGTCAATAGTTGCAAATATTACACTTGTGAGAATGCATAGGAAGAGTTGGATTACAAGAGTGCATGATGAAGCCAACACTATGATTAAAAGCGCGAGTTGTAATATGTAATGAAATACAATTCAATATTTTGGAAGCCCCTTGGGTATAGAGGAGAACAATATTTACGAAGTATTAAGGTTTTTTTCCCATCTTCACATACTTATTAACTAAAATAACTCCAATTTTATTTATTTATTATTTATGTTGTCATTGAGACCATGCACCTTAAAACAACACATACAAAACCCTATTTCATTTTAACTCTTCCATAATTCTATTTTTTTTAAGTTTTTTTTTTTTCGATCAAAACATTAAAATTACATTAAACATTGATTATGATTTACCTTTTAGAAATAAAATAAAATTGATAGAAGGAATATAATGATTTTCTCGTTTTATTTTAGACACATCTTCTTTTTTTATTATATCCTTTTTCATGCTATTTGAGTTCTACTTTTAATTTTAGTCATATTTTAAATTTCATTACATCACAATGTTGGATTTCGTATATTAATAGTTGCAGGTTTAGGTACAACTCTTGTTTTCCTTATAAAACCCTAACCCTTCAAGAGATCTAGTGTAATTTACCTATAAATTTCAAACTATTCCCAATTTATTCAGATAAATTTTTCTCTTACTCATTAAAAGAGTTATACCCATCATCATGCCTTTATGTGAGTCGAAGCCCACAAAGGTAGTACAAACATTACATTCACACATTGGCAATCAATTATGCATTTCACATTGCAAGCTATCATGTTGAGATTTGATTTTCATTTTGTTCTCTAGACTATGCTAGACTTGCCAACATTTAGGGGATCTACTCGATATGATGTGACAATTAAACCTCACACCACCTTTTGTAGGAGCCCCATTTGAAATATAGCCTAGTTGCTGAAGACATGGGTGTAAATTATGTGTCTTGGCTGCAATAATGCATAGAGTGGTGTACGCATGGCTCTAGTGAAACAAGTGTGTGAATATTTAGAAGGTCATGTTTATTGCATGAAGGGTTGTAATACAAAAAATGGAAAGAAAGTGAGCCTCTTAGAATTATTTAATAGTATGCTACTTAAAAGGAACACACGATCATAAACACATCATAATCTATCATAAAAAATAGTTCACAAGTTAACTGTGATAGAAAAAATACAACAACACACATTCAAAAATATTCATGCTAATGCAAATGAAACAATTCATAAGGGTTAGTGTAAGTTAAATAACGTACAATGAAAACATGACAAGAATATTCCTACTACATTTACAACATATGCATGAAAACGTGTTGGATCGAAGATTTTATTAAAGTGAAAGTTCCAATCATACATATACCATTAACGAACCACTAGCCCCAATATTGTAACTAAAATTCAACACCTTCTTCTACAAAGAAATATATTCCCTCTATGCTATAGATAATATGAGGCTCTCAACAAAATCCCAAGCTCTTGATTCTAATCATAATCCTAGCCAAAATCTTGGGTCCCCCAGAATACCTTGACATGTGTTATGAGGATATAATTATAACAAGAAGGGGTGATTCTTAACTTCCCCTTTGTGGCAGTTGCATTTATTGTATGAATCTTCAACTTATTTACAAAATGACTCTTTAATTACATCATGAATCTTCACATTCCACATTTGACACTTGGAATTTTACTTAAAAGTTAATTAAAAATAATATTACAATACACTCGTATGCATAAAATACAAAATTGGGTAGAAATAATTAGAGAAGATAATAAGAAAAAAAAATTAAGCTTGAGTTTGGGGAAAATCCATCTCAAAAAATTCCACTTGATGTATCTCTGTCACATAATGGTGCCAAGCTTGTTAATACGTGATGACATCCCAAAACTGTGTGATGGTTTCTAGATGGAAGCAGACTCTACCCTCCATGGAATCTGGGTACAATGATTTGCAACGGGTTTGAGTTTCCTTCTAGATCAGGAGAAACATTGTGTCGAATTGTATGGGGCCACCAATGTACTTCTGCATGTTATGTCTATTAATCTCCATATATTCCTTGGTGTTAATTTTTCTAAGGTACTCGAATTATTATCAATATCCTACCTAACCTGGTTCCTAGGTTTGGCTTTAGTGAGTGAGCAAACTGATGGGATACTGTGTGATTTCACTGAAAGTCCACATTGTTATACAACTGTGTATACGAGGTTTGAATGTTTCCAATGATGGAGATGAGTTATTTTTTGTTCTATTTGAGCGTCAAAACTATTTCTTTCTCCAGCTATGCATGTTGCTTTATTTTATTTTCCATGTCAAGTGGTGCCCCTTTGTGTTGCATTGACCGATATTGCATGATAACAATAGTTGTTTGCAAATTCTTGAGAGTTTTGAAAAACTATTTGCACTTCTGTTACAATCCATGCAAGTGGACAACTGCCTTAATCACAACAACGAGGTCCTCATAAATGTTCTCCATGGTCTCTCCCAAATTTGATACTTCACTGAATATCAATACCTTCAGTTATTCCTAATAGGCCTGTGTGAGAAATTCGTTCTTGATCCCTGCATGTAGATGTTCAAATTCTTGCCTAACATCCTGAAAATTATTTTCCATTTCCTTGGTCTTGGACATCAAATACTCATTGTTTGAATTTTTTTGTCTAGAGAAGGTTAAACTGGATTTGACAATGGCATTAGGATTCCTCGTGTTTCTTGCCACAATCACCCTCTCTCTACTAAAAGAAGGAGACGTGAGGTCATGAAGAAACTTATTCTTGCATGTTTGTATAGTATTTTTCTAAAGTTCATTATAGGAAAAATTTTATGTTTCCATAACCATATCATCACCAAGAGGAACAATTACCACTTCCTCACATGGATCTAACTCTATTGATGTAGGAGTGGACACTGAATGACGACTTGTTGTGTGCTTGACATCAGGTTGACATATTGATTCGGTGGTTCAAGTTTCTCCTACATGTCTTCTATCTTGATCAAATCTTCAATATTATTCACAAAGTCATTGTCCCACATCTATCTTCTCTCGTCTTCTTATTTCAGATTCTATTCTTGCTCCTTAGCTTGTCTTTGAGTTTTTCTTTTTGTATTACTTCAAATTTTTTTCTTCTTCCTACTTACGCTTTTGTAATCTTCTTTTTTAATTTTCTTCTCTTGTTCTTCTCTTCTTTTCTGCTATTCTTCATGCATAATTTGTTTCCTATTCTTCTCTTCTACGATAGCCACTCTCATGATAACTATAAATTCCTTCATTTTGTGGATTCACTCTCCCCCTAGGTTATATGAAACCTTCCTCTTACCCTTCTTGCACAATAGGTTGTGCGATTATATTGGTGTTTAATTTGTATTAGCTTCCTTCAACGAAGTAACTATGATGTATATGTGAAGCTCACTGATCCGGATCTTGGGGGGGAGGCCCCCAAGATCTAAAAAGTTGAAATAGATCTGACAAGATCTGCAAAATTATAATGCCATAAAAAAAAAAAAGAACACAAAGAAAATAAAACCACAAAGAAACTTGTTTTATTAAAACAGAGAATAACTGTAGAAGCTACATTGTGGCGGAAAATCTGTCATTTTACAAAGTGAGGCTTGTTATTTATAGCCTTTTTGAGATACAATACCATAGGTGGATACCATGGGCCAATACCATGGGTAGATACCACTTACAATATCATGGATAAATCCCATGTGTGGATGAATACCATGGGTGGATGCATACCATGGGTCACTTATAATACCATGGGTGAATAAATATCATGGGTGGATGAATACCATGAGTCGATGCCATTTACAATACCATGGGTAAATTACATGGGTAGATGGATAACATGGGTAGATGAATACCATGAGTTGATGCCATTTTCCATTCGGATCATTCCTCCCTCCTTAAGAAGCAATGGTCTCCATTGCGTGAAGTTCCCTCCTGAGAATCCTTTGTTGAATATGAAGAACCACTGAAGAGAAGGGTTTTGTGTAGTTAACCCATAACCGTGATGAACGAAGATCCGAGGATAGAGATACCCTGTAATGCTTGTGACCAACTGTGATATTGACAGTGTGCGGCCTAGCAAATGGACTTCGATGAAAATGATTTTGTGTAGTTGACCCATAACTGTGATGCTGATTGTTGATGAAGTAGCAGGTGCCTACATAGCTTGGGGTGGGAGGGCACATCTCCAAATAACCCAAGTCGAACACTGCTATGATCAAACTGATGAATGTGAAGTAGGTGCCTACTAAAGCGGGGTGGGAGGGCACGTCTCCAAAGGGAACCCGCTCCGAATGCTGCTCGAGATTTAAAATGAGCATAACTCAGTCAATATAACTCAGAATATTTATTATAACCTGTTTTTGGAAATGGAATCATCATTCTGCATCATTTCATGTGTTTGAAACCACTATCTGGAGACTCTAGATTCTCAGATTTGCGTTGGAACTGGCACGCCGTCACAAAATTTCTGAAAAGATAGTTGATTTTAAATCAACGATAACTCCCACATCCGGACTCCGATTCAACTGATTTTTTTTTGAACTTGGGTGATTTTTCAAGAGGAGCTCAGATATATCTCCATTTATTTGAAATTTTGTACTAAAAATGGTGAAAAATGACAGGAGATCTGCCGTCCATGAATTGTCGTCAGAAAAATTGCTTCAACATTGTTGATTTTGAATTAGCAATATCTCCCTCATCCGAACTCCAATTTGGCCGATTTTTTTTTTGAATTTGAGTATTTTTTCGCAAGGAATCCAGATCTGGTCTTTGTTTTTGCAAATTTTTTACCAAAAGTTTCAGATCGGATCTGAAAACTCGCCGCCCAAAAACATTAATGGATTTTGTTGAAGATTGCTGCAAAACATTGAAGCTGAAGTATGTTTCAAACCCTGATTCCCATGGAGGCGTAACCTGAATCTGATACCACTTACAATATCATGGATAAATCCCATGTTTGGATGAATACCATGGGTGGATGCATACCATGGGTCACTTATAATACCATGGGTGAATAAATATCATGGGTGGATGAATACCATGGGTCGATGCCATTTACAATACCATGGGTAAATTCCATGGGTAGATGGATAACATGGGTAGATGAATACCATGAGTTGATGCCATTTTCCATTCGGATCACTCACCACCTCGCGGGACATGGAGTGATTATAAAAAATATTCCATCCTTCCTTAGGCTTGTGGCTAGACCTAGCTAGCCAATTAAAATGCATTATCACACAGTGGTATTTGCAACCATTTCTTCAATCATACATACTAAAATCCATAGTGTTGAATGAAAAGTTATATATCGTGTTCCCTTCGATATGGGTAACATTTAAGTTCCTAATATTGTACAATTTTACCTACAAACAAAGAGTGGCACAGGGTGCTTTATTCATCCTGTGAAGAATTTCTGAAAAACCTATGGAGAGATGATACAAAATCAATTTCATGAATATATTATCGATAACATACATTCGAAAAATATGTGAAGACTTTTTTCTACAAAACATTCTATGGAAAGTGCCATCCGGTGAGGAAAAACAATTTCTAATCTTTTATACTGCTTCCATTTCCCCATGCGACCTGCAAAATAGATCTTCCTCAAGGATAATATTATACAATGGAATGAGGAAGTGATCAATAAAATTATCCATTACTCCTCTATGGCTGCACTTCGAGAGAAGCTTACAATACCCATGCATGAAAGGTTCTTGTGGTTTCCAAGTATAATTCATTAGAGGGAATGAATTGTATGAAAAAATTACATCGAGTAAATATCCATACATGTAAAATATATATTTATCACCCTTGGGGATATTTAGAGCATTATAAAAATGTATATTCAACCATTGAGAAAACAAGTTCGACTAGTTGAATGGTCTTCCTTCTCTCACAACCCGGTTTAGAAAGAATTCCCACCCTTTGAGGAAGGTCTCAGTGCTCTGCTAACCATATATTTGAAAAAGATAGAATTATCAAAAATTGATAGGACCTACCTAGAAATTGTGTCTAGTATGTTGTGGTGGGTGTCTGAAGAAACTTTGTTGGCTATTTCACAGAGCATTTGACAATATTCTTCATGCTCGAATATTTTTTAATGGCATAGAACTATGAATCCATGAGTGATTTTGGCTCATAAATATTGTACATAAGATGATAATATTGTATCATAAAATAAGAAAAACCTCATCTGATGGTACTCCAAATATTCATTGTCTTTTTATCTATGTGAGACAGTATCTAGCTAATAACATATGCACATGGGAATTCTAGGTACCTAAATCGAACCTTGTGTAACCTTGATCATTGGATATTAACATGCACTTGTTGATCCTCATGATCTACTTTGAAGTTTCTTACTCATAATATTTCATTAACCTTATGCCATGTGATATTTGATTCCTTTTCTAAAAACAATTGAGAGTCTCAATAAAATGGAAATTAAATTGGCATGCGCTCTATTTCCTCCCTGAGTGTTTCTTTGACTGGTATTGTTTGAAGCATATCTCTTTGGTGTATAACAATGACTAAAAAATGGATGTCCTCAACACCATAAATACCTATGAGAGGAACATGCACTCATTTATGACATGAATTAGCTTGAGGAAATTAGCCTACAAACAAATATCAAGCACAACCACATGCCTTGACTGGGAAAATTTCACAATTTTGGAAATGACAGAGAGAGACTGGCTGATGGAACTGTGCATTTTGCAGTCTCAACAACCATTGATGGAGCTTGAGGCTTGAAACTGTGAAATGCACAGTCCAGCCCATGGATACTGAGGGAGAGACTATGCATTGTGCAATAGTAGTTTCCAAGGTTTGGGATTGGGCCTTGGAACTGCGCAATGTGAAATTGGGCTATTCTAATACTACGCATTACACAGTCTCAAAGGACAAGGTGACAACTTGAGCCTTGGACTTGGGCAATTCCTAGCTAGAGAAGGAAAACATGACTAATGCATATCTAACTAACTATCGATAGATCAATGCAAAACAAATTTAGAAAACCAACATACAAAAGGGAAAAAAAAACATGCATGGAGAGTGGTCACAGTCAGGACTTCTAATGGGAAAAAATAACAAAACTTATGTGACTCTTGTGTAATACGAATGACGGATCGTAACAACACTTGCACAAGATAATAAAAAATAAAGCACCAACAATCATGAAATCAGAACAACAACCACGGAATGAAGAAAAAGCACAAAAAAATAAAGAAAACACGACAAAATCAAAACTCACTTGGAAAAGCACCGAAAACTACACCAAAGGCTCCTTGATCTCCTTGGGAATGCTACAGATCCAAGATAAAATGTGAAAATCATATCTATAAGCATCCATTATATATATATATATATATATATATATATATATATATATATATATATATATATATATATATATATATATATATAGTGATTAGCGATTATGACGTGCATGCCTAAAATCAAGGAAACAATGACACTTGGGGGAAAGTTCCAAAAAGAGTAAGTGTGGCACCATCGGGAGAATAATTATGATTCCCTATATTATAGGGGAGTTTTTTTTTGGGAAAACCAATCATGCACACTCCCAAAGAGTATTTCATTGTTTGTGAGAAGTGGACAACTTCTCAACTCAGTCCATTATGCAGTTTTTGAGCTTAGGGAAGGGATCACGCAATTTTTCAGTTTAATATTGGACTACCATTTAGAAGTGTGCAATTCTCAAGATCAACACTGAGCTACTATTCTGGATTTCCAAATTTACATCAAAAAGTCTAGATTTCCCTCCTTGATTTGCGTAGATTCTGGATGCAAGCCCAACAATGTTGCAAGGTCAAGTTAGAAGGTTTCTTGTGAATTAAAAGGCTTATATTGGTATCAAAATAAGAAAACACAAGAACTACATAAAAAGAGAAGTCTGGATCACATCCTTAATACTTGATGATAGTGAAAGGTTCGCTCCTATAGATAGAATGGAGGTTCCAAAGTCAAAGCATGGGAAAATTTTGGAGGGTGGTTGTAGCAGCTACAACACTTGGCGACACACTAGTAGAACTCAAGATCTTTGTATGGATCTTAAATCATGAAAAAAACTTCTCACTCTTCAGGAATTATTATTCAGTTCATTGATTGTCATAACTTCTTTTCTACCTTGAGTTAAATATATAGTAGCTACCATTGTCGTCATCAGAGACACACATACAAAGGCAGGCCAAAATGAGTTGTTTCAGTTGGGGATGAGGAGTATATAGATATATAAGTGAAAAATTATTTTTAGAGTCTTAATTTTCATCTTCAGAGTTTCTTTGCTGCCATTAGGCATGCACAGTACCCTGACAGAGTCACTTTAGGGACAAAAACATTGCTCTACTTCTAGCAAGCTTGGACAATACCCCGAAAAATTTTCTTTCTTCACCTCTCTTCGCAGGAAGCCTTTCTATTTGTTCTCCTTTCATTTTTTTTTGTATTTTTTTCATACTAACGTGCATATAAACTTATTTATTTAATTATATAGAAGAGGGATCCCTACTTATTGATAGAAAAAGAGGTTGTCCCTTAAGAGAACTATTTTTATACACCTCTAAATTCTAGTTTTCTTGTTATAGTTTTCTCCCCTCCTTACTCTACTTAACATAGTTGACAAGAAGAAACTAAAATTTATAAAAAACCAATTAGGGTAGGTAGTATTAGTTATAGAATTAATCATAGTGATTCCACTATAGTTTTCTTTGAAAATAACCCATTTTCCATGAGAGTATCAGCAACTAAAAGGTGGAATATCCACATGAAGAGAGGGAATAAACAAATATCCACTCAGTGACAATAACAAAACTTTCTCTTGTACTTTAATATGCTTTCTTCATAAAAATAACATGCTCTCATGCCGAATCTATGCTACGATGGAAACCAAAGGTAAAAAAAGAAACAAGATGGAAACTAAATCAAAGAAAAAATAAAACAATGAAAAAAACAAAACTATTCCTACTCCTAAACTAAGCAAGAATAGGCTATAATTATGTAAAATGAAACTTCCAATGTAGCCACCGACACATAAGATGATATATAGAGGAAATGGATTTCATATCAAGAAAGATATTCAAAAATATTAGTAGACAAGAAACATATAACAATGAGTGACACAACACTAGAAGTTTAAAAATGAACATAAAAAAAATGACAAGAAAGTAGATGGATGACATTATATGGGTGCATGATGGTGCTCACGCAAATCGCAACCACAGGACACGTGAGAGAAATATTTTGAACTTGTAAACTTAGAAAACAAGAATAACAAGAAAAAGTTGTGTTTCAAAACAAATATTTCCAGGTATGATTCCTCCAATGATTAACAGATAGGATTGTGTGAAACTGACAAAGGATCTGAATACTGTGAAACAGATTGATTTTCAAGTCACCTAGATGATTGATGAGGATTAATTGAACCAAAGCATTATTATTATCTTACACATAACTAGCTGCAAGACTACGAGAACTTGACAACCCTTAGCTTGGGCTGAAGTGCCTCGACTACTTGTGGTGGGATGAGGACATCAGCTGATAATAATCAAATATCAGCAGCTTAGAAAAATCAACGACGAAAAAATCAGAGTCATGATCAGATGAAATTATGAATAGATCATGACAGCCATGATCAGAAATTTCATCATAAAAAACAAAGGAGTCCTCATGATTTGATGAACCATAAAGAGGGGAAGATTGAAAACAAGAATTTTGACCCCTTGTTTCTGCATAATTATCAAATGATAGATTGGGGAGATTTGGAGGATAATATTCTTCCTATCCATGCTCAAATGAAGAAGTTACATTCCATGAGTCATGGGTATTATCAGAAACTGATTCTTCAAAAGATTCAACATGAATGGCATACTCATAGAAAATTTCAAGATAATGAAGGAGAGTTCAGGAAGGAGAAATATCAACCTTCATCATAGGCTCTTGTTCAAAGAAATAATCCCACACATATTCATCATGAATGATATCAAAATTTGGTTAGTCAACACCAACTCCATCCTGAGTTTGATCCTCATGAACATCAATAGAAACAATTGAACTGATAACACATTGCAATGAGGGGTATAAAAAGAATCAAAATATGGAGGGTGCGGAGAAAGAACATCACCAGAAAAATTAGAGTCACATTCCAAACTTGCGTTTATATTTTGAATATGTTGGGTTGGATAATATGGTGTTAAATCAACAAGTTAATTTGTAGGTTCCCCGACCTGATGTTGCATAAATGGAGTTGCTTGTTATGGGAAGACGAAGAGTCACTTGGAACAGAAACTTCATTGCAGATTTAGAAGCTACAATACCAATGTACGTGGTGACACTTTTGAAATATTCATATTATTTTGGATTCATGAAAATGTAAAAAAGAAATTCAAACTTAACTTTCATTAAAATCCAATCAACACCATCTTCAAAAAATTTAAAACATAAATGAATGAAACGATCATGAAAATTATAAAGTGATTCATCAGTTACTTTCATAAATGCATAATTTTGATCTTGAAAATATATTTGTAATCATATATTCCAAAGGCACGTAGATATCTTTGAAAAAGTGTTCGTAATAGTGAATCGACATGGTCAACGATGTGTAACACCATTCATTTACGTGTGCTTCGAATGTGATAACTAACAACCTGCAAGCAACATCATCACAAAGAAGGTTGTGTTTTTTGTAAACTTCAAGGAAGTGAGTGGTGTCGTAAAAAATGATTGCTTCACCGTCACCATTGAATATAATATGTGAAAATTAATTAGTGATTCTCACGTGAACTTTCCTATTAATGGTTCTGGAAAAACATGTTGGGGTTAAGGTTTGGGAAGAAGCAATTAAAGATACAAATATTTTAAAACATGCTTCACTGGATCAACTTGTCAAAAGGACATCCTTCTAGCACCAGAAATATTGATGGTGTTGGTCCCTCCAACTTTCATAGGGTCTCCACGATATGAATTCCCAGTTAGAGCACACATCTTTTAGTGTAGGAATCCCATCTAGAATATGACCCACTTTCTGAACCAGTGGATGTTAATGGTGTGCCTTGGCTAACATAATGTGTAGAGTGGTGTATTTATATCTTTGGTGAAACAAGTGTCGGAACCTATTGAAAGTAAATTTTATTTCATAAAGGGTTCCAACACAGTGGAAAGGAAACAAAGTGGTATCCTTAGAATCCTATAATAGTATGAAACTTAGAAGGAAAACATAAGCATAAAGACATCACAAGCTATCCTAAAAAATATTTCACAAGTTAACCCTAATGGAAATAATACAACAACACACATTCAACAAAATTCATTTTAATGCAAATGAAATAGTTCATAAGTGTTAGCATATGTTAAATAACATACATTATAAACATAACAAGAATATTCATACTACATTTACAACATATCCATGAGAACGTGTTGGCTCTGAGCTTTTATTAAAGTTAAAGTTCCAATCATACATATATGTAATATTCCCAATTTTCCATTAGATAATTGGAATATTATAGTTCTTAATTTTCTTAATCAATTAAGTAAATAAGAGGGTGGAGAGACCCATAAACCCCATAGTTGAATAAAATCCACTTTTGGTGTGTGTATGTGGATAATTTAAAGTTATATCTACATTATGGAGTAGTGGAGAAAGTTATTAAATGAAAGAGGAGTGGAGACCATGCCACATTAATGATAGATCATGGAGATCATGGAGGAAGCCAAAGGAGATCATGGTGCATTAAAAGTAAGATCATAGAGCACTAATGATGAGATAGTGAAGGAATTTGTCCACCTAATGCACAAATGATGGAGAGAGTGGGAGTTAAATGCAAATATGGTGGAGAACATAGAGAGACAATGCAGTATTCATGGAGGCTAGTCACCACATGTGCATCACAGTTATGAGGTGGGCCAGGGCTATCAAAGCCTCACAAAGAATATAAGGGAGACAGAGGTAGAAATAGAAGGCATGCTTTAGATTATTATTTTTGATCTGTTTAGATCTGGATTTTTCATTTCACATTTCTATGCATGCTTCAAATTTTTAGGTAATTCGGCATTGTAGTTTAGCACACGAATGTTTCTGAGAGGAAATCACACCCTTACCCATGGGGGATTTTGAGTGTCTACTCTATGAATTTTTCTTTGAGGTGTCATACATCATCAGGAATTGGTGCCACATTCAACCCTTCTCTACAACACATTCAGTCTCATGAATTACACATTCCTTCTTGAGGGTTTGAGATGAGGAGGTTGTTTCTAGCATTTCAGCCAGGAAACCGGTGGAGGATTCATCTTTTCACCTTGTTCTTAAATATTAGTACTCGAGGAGCTTCATATTGTTATCCACATAGGTGTTTCCGAGAAAAAATCCTATCCTTACCCATGGGGGACTTTGAGTGCCTACTGTGGGAATGTTTCTTTGAGATTCCATGCATCATCAGGCATTGGTGCCACATTCAACCCCTCTCTATAGAGCATTCGTTCTCACGAATTATGCATTCCTGCTTGAGGGTTTGAGAGGAGGAGGTTGTTTCTAGCATTTCAGCTAGGAAACTAGTGGAGGATTCATCGTTTCACCTTGTTCTTAAAGATCAATATCCCAAGAGATTCATATTGTTATCGAGCATTCATGCCAACATTACATAGATCCGTGTAGTAGTGATTCCCTAAGGGATTGTGCAGTCTAGTCCTCTAGATCTGTTGGAGGAAGGAAGCTTCTAGTATTTCAGCTAGAAATCCTATGAGGGACCATTCCTTCACCTTGGTCAGATTGTTTCCATCATTATT
Organism: Pinus albicaulis; assembly: GCA_034641835.2. Lineage (NCBI taxonomy): Eukaryota > Viridiplantae > Streptophyta > Pinopsida > Pinales > Pinaceae > Pinus > Pinus albicaulis. The sequence goes on from CM076575.1 coordinate 974,651,401, forward strand.
GAGCTTCATTGCAGCATCTATCATCAGGCTATAGAGCATCCATCCTTGAGAGCACATTTTCATCAGTTGTTGTGTATTCAACAACTGCAATCAATGGAGGAGGAAGTAGGAGCTAGATTTTGAGCTTCTAGCTTGAGGATCTAGAGAAGGGATCAACCCTTAAAGCATAGAGTTGATTGTACATAATTGTAATAATAATATCTTTAGCTCATGCTTTATATCCGGATACCCAACAGTCATATAGTTGCAGGACTAAGAGGGTGATTTTCCAAGATTGTCAAATCTAGAAATCCTTATGGATTATCTTGGGTACTCATTGTAGCGCCAAGATCTAAAATCCCAGCATCATCTAAGCTCCAGAACTACCAAATCAAAATTGTTATATTTTTTCGGCAGTTGCAGTCCCTGCATTTGCATCAGGGATAGCGCAGTATTCCTTCCAACAGTCAAATCGTTACATAGTCCCTCTTGTGGGAGGACTTGAGGGTCATTCTAGGCCACTTGTTTGTCTTGAGTGTCTCATACTTTGAGCATTGTTGTACGTGTTTATCCACCTCCTATTAATAAAATGGCTCGACTACTCTGTACATTTTTTTGGTGTATTTAGATTATCTATTTACCTTGTTGAAGTTCTTATATTGTGTTTTTTTATTACTTAATTCTCCCTTTTGGGATGTTAAGTAGTATCAGAGCATGATGTTTGGCTCAAATTGTGGGCACTTCATCTTTAACATCAAAAGAAGAAACATATAGTAGAGATCTACAATGACTGAGGATTTATTTTTTTCCACTCTTGCCTTTAGATCTATGTAATATCTCTCCAAGGAGGTCAATCAACTGAAGAGATAAAGGAAAAAGGAGGATCTAAGAAAATTTCAGAAAGAGGAAGGTCCAAGCACTTCCTATCAGCATAAGAATCAACTAGAGAAGCAAAGAGCTCCACATCATTCCACTAGATCCACTTTCTTTGATAAGGAAGGTGAATGGTGTGAGTATGAAGGATACTTGGGGTATGAGACACTAAGTAAATGTATTTCTGATTACAAAGCACAACCTAGATCACTCAAGGAGAATCTATCTCTACAACATTTTTTGCAACTTATAGTAGAAATGATATCCTACAACAACAATAGAAGAAAGAGGCATATATTCTTCTTTCCTACATTTGATGGATCTTACAGAAGCACATGGAGGGCTTGGAAGGAAGAGTTAGCTAGATTATTTCATCTATACCTAGTATAAGAAAGAGAGGCTATTAAGATTGTAGCACTACACCTAGAGGGTGAAGACAAGGATTGGTGGTTTAGTCATTTTCCAAATGCCAAAGTGACTGCTTATGCAAATTTCATGCAAATACTAAAGAAATTTTTTGGTATAAAGAAACCGGACACATCTCACATAAAGACACATGCCATCATTGAGGAGATAGTACATGAATATCCCAAGGAAGATGTCCTGAGTATCACTTTGGAAGAGGAGCCTCTACCACCACGACCAGCTTCATATGTACTTACATCAGGAGGAAGAACCCTTGAATATTTGAAATATGGTCTTGAGATATTTACATTTGGAGCCCCATGCATGATTAATGAGATGCATGAGGAAGAGGAGGTAGATACAAGCATTGGTACAATAGAAGAGATACATCCATCATCACTACCGACAGTTGGAGAGGTAATTGCATCCATTGGAGGAAATCTTGTAGATGTGCAAGGTGTTCCAGAGATTCAGCTTATCTAAGGTTTGCAAACACTTTCATCTCATATTATTTCAATACCTCATATTGAGATTTGTGAGACTATGCCATCGGGGAAATTTCATGACCAAGGATTAGAGAACCTTGCTTATTTGGAGCAGAAAATTATTAATGCGCATAGGACCCTTGACTTGATGAAGGATAAGATGTATAACTATCCCATTTTATCATGGTTGAGCTACACCCAACACTTTTTGTTGAAGTGTGCAGTTTCAAAATATGGGAGGAGCACAATCCTATTCAGTACAGTTCCCAACTATGAGTTCAACCTTCTATATAGTCAGGAGACAAGAAATGTATCACCATGAAGATCTACAGTGTTGTCACTACACAATAGTGATGAGATAAGGGCCCCATTATTATTAGAGAATCCCGAAGATAACTTCACTTATGAAGAACTGGAGATACAAATGATAGATGGTATACATCTCATGATGGAGAGTATTTTCCATTTTCAAGATGAATTTTTCTCAATGAGCACCTCACATCTCAAAGAGGAATTTCTACCTACAACATGTATGGAGCCTTATGGGTTCTATTGGGCCATTGATGAGAGGCGTTGATGGAGATACCTCAAAGGAGGTGCACTTCAACATCTCATGGAGTGAAAATATTACTATATGGAGGATATTGGTATTCCAACTTAGGTGGATACCAAGATTTAGCTTGGCATGATTCATCATCCACATTGGGATGAATGGATCCAGATGAGGAGAAAGAGGTTGTCAACCTTCTTGTAGATCTATGATATAGGGAAAAAATAAGCATGGTTGCGATGACTGATTATGGGTGACTATGTTTACTACCCAATAGCTCACTTTTCTATGGTTCATGCCATTGATGTCACTGATTTTATGCACCAACAAGAGGCACAGTTGCACTAGTTACTGCTACGAGAATTTGGCCATCACATGATGTATATTATGTCCTTGTATTTAATTTTGTTTGAGATATGTCTCATGTCCATAAATGCACTTTTTTTGGGGATAAAACTTATGTTCATGTATGTACTTGGGTTTGGGACATGTCATAACTCTCAGATGATGTGAAAACATGGATCTTTCTTGTATTCTTCTGGTATGACATCCCACATGTCAATCAATATGTTGTTGCTCCATGACTTTCATCATGATGATGTAATATGGCAATAAGAATCCTTGTTGCTTTTGTTACTATTGGGAAAGTATTGGCTGATTTCTCCCCATACAGTGCATGATATTGATGGAGGATGGAAACAGGAGGCCTTGTTGTGTTTTCTTTTATTGGGAGATTATGTTCATTGTACTTGGTATGATCATGATGTGATGGGGAAACAAGAGGGATTGTTTCGGTGGCTTGTATTCAGAGAATATGGCCACTACATTTGGTATGATGATGAGGTGGTATGGCAGCAAGAGGCATTTCTGCACTGGCTTCTTTTGAGAGAGGGTGGATGTCATACTTGTATTGATGCTAATTCGTAATGGCAGCAAGAAGCATTGCTACAGTAGCTTCTATTGAGAGAGTATGTCTCTCTTACTTGGCTTAATGATTATTTGGCATGGAAGCACAAGGCTTTGATGCAGTGGTTGTTATTGGGAGAGTATTGTTTGACATTGTACATGTTCATCCATATGTCTCTACTTATTATTTTTCACATTTTTGGGATGATGCTTGGATCCAAAAAGGCCAACAGGGCTAAGGCTAGAAGCATGGAGAGATACAATATACTTCATGTAGCATGGGATGAAGAGATAGTTTATTATGAGGTACTTTTCACATTGGGAAGGGACCACTTCAATTTATGTATCTCATGCATAGAGGAGGATCTTTGGAATCATATGGTTTCCACTTGGATATTCATTGATGAGGAGAGGCACCTAACCTTTCATATGGAGGCCATTATAGACATTCTACAGAGGAAGCTTTGGATTTGTTCATGCATTACACATTGTAGAAGATGGGGAAGCCTTCCATATGAGGGTTACATTTTGAGGGAGATGGATTGTTGTAGCATCCACTTTTGCAGTTGCTTGAAGAAAATAAACATTTTGATGGGGAGGACTATAATATTCCAAATTTTCCATCAGATAATTGAATTATTAGAGTTCTAATTTTCTTAATTAATTAAGTAAATAAGAGGGTGGAGGGACCCATAAACCCATAATTGAATAAAATCCGCTTTTTTTGTGAATATGTGGATAATTTAAAGTTAGACTTGAATTTTGGGGTAGTGGAGCAACTTATTAAATGAAGGAAGAGTAAAGATCATGCCACATTAATGATAGATCATGGAGATCATGGAGGAAGTCAAATGAGATCATGGTGCATTAAAAGTAAGATCATAGAGCACTAATGATGATATAGTGGAGGAAGTTGTGAACCTAATGCAAAAATGATGGAGAGAGTGGGAATTAAATTTACAGATGGTGGAGAAGATGGAGAGACAGTGTAGTCTTCATGGAGAATAGTGGCCACATTAGCAGTGCAATTATGAGGTGGGCCAGGGCTATGGAAGGCTTAGAAAGAATATAAGGGAGATTAAGGCAACAATAGAAGGCAAGATTTAGATAATTATTATTTATCTGTTTATATCTGGATTTGTCATTTGAAATTTCTATGCATGCTTCAGTTGTTTAGCTAAGTCTACATTGTTGCTTAGCACACGAGTGTTTTTGAGTGGAAATATCACCCTTACCCATGGGGGCATTCGAGTGCCTACACTGGGAAGGATTCTTTGAGCTGACATACATCATCAGGAATTTGTGCCACATTCATCCCCTCTCTACAGCACATTCAGTCTCAAGATTTATGCATTCCTTCTTGTGGGTTTGAGAGGAGGAGGTTGTTTCTATCATTTCAACTAGGAACCCAGTGGAGGATTTACCCTTTAACCTTGTTCTTCAAGATCCATCTTCCAGGAGCTTCATATTTTGATCTGGCATTCAGGCCAACATTCCATTCCTCCATGCAACAACAACTCCCCAAGGGGTTGTGCAGTCCAGTCCTGTAGATCTCTTACAGGAGGGAAGTTTCCAGTATTTCAGCTAGAAATTCTGTGATGGGGCATTCCTTCACCTTGGTCATAATGTTTCCATCATTTTTTGTCTTCATTGCAACATCTAGCATCAATTTGTAGAGCCTCCATCCTTGACAACATAATTTTCTTTAGTCGTTGTGTATTCAGTAGCTGCAATCAGTGGAGGAGGAAGGTGGAGCTAGATCTTGAGCTTCTAGCTTGAGGATATAGAGAAGGGATCAGACCTTCAAGCATAGTTCTTATTTTACATCATTGCAACAATCATATATTAAGTTCACGATTCATATCTACATACCTAGCAGTCATATAGTTGTAGGCCTAAGAGGGTGATTTTCCAAGTTTGTCAGATCTGGAAATCCTTTTTGGTTTACCTTGGGTATTCATCATAGAGCCCAAATCTGAAATCCTAGCATCATATTAGCTCCAAAACTTCCAGATCTACATTTTTATATTTTTCTGCTAGTTGTAGTCCTGAAATTTGCAGTAGGGACAATGCAATATTTCTTCTAGCACTCCAACAGTTACACAGTCCCTCTTGTGGCAAGAATTCAAGGTCATTCTATGCCAATTTTTTTGCTTCAGTGTCTCATATTTTGAGCACTATTGTACTTGTTTATCCACCTCCTATTCATAAAATGGATGATCTATTTTTTACATTTTTATGGTGTCCTTAGATTTTCTTTTACATTGCTACAATTCTTATATTGTTTTTTTGTATTACAGCATTCTCCCTTTTGGGATATTACAATATCCCATTGATGGACCACTATGCCCAATAATGGAACATGAATCCAACATATTCACCTCGAAATAAATATACCCCCTCTATGCTATGGAGAATATGAGGCTCTTAGAAAACTCCCAAGCTCCTCATTCTAAAACTAAGCCTAGCCAAAAGCTTGCCCAGCCCAAAATCCCTTTACATGAGTTATGAGGGTATAATTATAACAATAGGGGGAGACTATTAAGTTCCCCTCTATCACTCTTTCACTTCCCTCATGACTCTTCAACTTGTTTATAAGATGAATCTTAAATTACGTCTCGACTCTTCACATTCCACTATTGAAATTTGGAATTTAACTTAAAAATATTTACAAAATAATATTACAATACACTTATACCCATATAAGAAAAAATTCAGTAGAGCGAACTAGACATCCTAATAAGACAAAATAGTTAAGCTTGATTTTTGGAGAAATCCAACTCAACAACTTCCACTTGATGTCTTTCGGCCATATAATGTTGCCAAGCTTGGTACTGTGCAACAACATCCCCAAAGTGTGGGATGGCGTCTGACTGGAAACATACTCTAGCCTCCATGGTATTCAGGTACAATTATTGTAATCAGTTTGCCTTTCCTTATGGAGTAGCAAAAACACTTTGTTGAATTTGAGAAGACCACCAATATAATTCTATATGTTCTATGTTGACCTTTATATCATCGTTGCTAGTAATCTATCTGATATGTTACAAGTATTATTTAATCTCCTATTTGACTTGGTTCCTCCATTTGGCTTTAGTGAGAGATCCAAATGATGGGATCCTATTTGGTTTCACCAAGAAATCAACATTGTTTTACAACCATGCATAATATGCTTCAATTTTACCAATGAATGAGCCGAGTTGTTTGTTTTTTTGGATGAGCATCCGAGCTCTTGCTTTCTCCTTTATTTCTCATTTCTTTATTTTCTTTCCCATGTGAAGAGATTCCCCTTTGTACCAAATTTACCATTCATACATGTAATCAATATATTTTTGCACATTCCTCATATTTTTGACAAAATATCTACAATTCTTCTGCAAACCATGCAAGCGGACAACTACCTTATGCATAGTGATGAGATCCTAATAAATGTTTCACATGGTATCTCCCAAAGTAAATACTTTGTCAAGTATTATTTCCTTCAATTCATCTAGACAGAATTGCATGGAAAGTATGTTCTTAATATGTACACGGATTTTTTTAATTTCTTTCCTAGTATCCTATAAGTTCTTATCAGTCAAATTCTCAGTGTTTGACTTTTCTCCCCCAGCAAAGGCAAAGTTGGTTGCAACAATGGAATTGGGATTCCTCCTGATTTCTACCACAATCAATATTTCTCCAACAAAGCAAGGATATATGAGGTTGTCTAGAAATGGTTTTTTGCATGTGTGTACAATATTTTTCTGCAGTTCATCATACCACAGATTGTACGTGTCGATAACTAGATCATCATCAAGGGGAAGAATTTCCTCTTCCCTGCTTGGAGATAAATATGCTTCTAGAGGAAGTGTAGAGTAAATGGTGACCTAATGTATGCTCGACATTAGGTTTACATCTTAATTTTGTGGCTTTGGCTCCACCTCCTTGTCTTCGATCTCAATCAACTCTTCAATTTGTTGATAAATCTCCTTGTCCTATATCTATTTTCTCTCCTCCTATGGCTGTTGGTTGTATTCTTGCTCCACGACTTGTTGTTTCTTATGTTATTACTCCTTCTATTTTTATTCTACCTTCTTATATTTCTATTCTTCTACTTTCGTCCTCTGCTTCTATTCCTCTTGTTGCTTCTGATTTTCTTCCTACATTATTTAGTTCCTCTTCTTCTATGCTACTATAGCGACTCTCATAGTAACTAGATATCTTTCATTTTGAGTCTACGTTCTCCCCTTGGGCTATATGAAACCTTCATCTTTTCCTTCTCGTTCATTATTTTAAGAGATTTTTCTAGTGCTACCTCTGGAGTAGCTTCCTTCGACGGTGTAACCTGTGATGTACCTGCGAGGTTGAATAGGTCATGGGACTTGGAGAAATTATAACATTTCTTCCATCCTTCCTCCTCAGGCATGTGGAAATTCAGGTTATCCACTAAAAATGGATTATCACATAGAATTATTTGGAAAAATTCCTGAAATCGTACATATTGAGATCTAGAGTGCTAAATGAAAATTTCTAAATTGTCTTCCCTTTAGTATCCACAACCTTCAAGTTCTTAATCCCGTAGAATATTACCTGCATAGGAAGAGTGGGAAAATGTGTTTTATTCTTCCTATGAAAAACTACTCAGACCCATATGGAGAGATGATATGCAAATTATTTCATGATGATCTTATTGGTGGTATACCTTGGAAAAAAATGTGGTGATTTCTGTCTCCTAAAACTTCTAAGAAAATGTTAGGTCCCTATATTACTGGTATAGTCCCTTATTTTTGTTAGTGTAACCCCCTTATTGTTATTATTGTACCCTTTTAACCCCCATTTTATTATTATTGTGCCCTTAAATTATTATTGTTAGGTCAGCTAGGATTACATTATGGCCCAATAGGATTAAATTATGGCCCCATGGACTCCTATATATAGAAAGGAGGTTTTGTAAATTGGATCATCCAAGAATTGTTCATTTATGTAATGTATTGCAGGTTTCCCCCTCGAAGTGGCTTATTTCTAAGGCGTTCATATCTCTTTTCTTTTATTTTTGGAGCTGGTTACACAACATTTGGTATCAGAGCTTTGGATTCTAGGGTTTCGATGCTCCAAACAGGTCATCATGGCATTTTCAAAATATTTTTGGAGATATCATCTGTGGAAGTTAGGTCTTTTTTCAGGCTCCTAAACAGGTCATCGTGGAATTTGCGCTATAACCATTTTTCTACAAAGGTTCAAAATCTAAAATTCATATGGTGCGAAGCTACAATCGTGAGGAATTTTTTCAAAAAATTTCAGAGCTTGGTTCGTAATATTTTTGGAGATATGATCTGTGGAAGGTAGTGCTTTTTCAGGCTCCTGAATTTCATCTCAAAGAGGTGATCGTGGGAAAATTTCAATAACTCTCTCTCTGGGGATTGGATTTGAGTGCCGTAAAAATTGGTTGCAAGCACACGGACTTTAGTTTCTTGGCTATCAATTTCAGAGACAAAGGATGAAACAATGACACGTGGAAAGTCGTACAAGTTAGCTCTACTGAACCAGTCCAGAACTAGGTCATTGTGCGAGATTGGACACAACTTTGTCTTGGAGAATCCAAATCAGGTCAGACCTGTGGAATTTGAAAGAAGCTTCAGAGGGCTACTACACAGCTAAAATTCAGATATCGCAGATTTTCAATTACAGAGATAATTCAATTTCAATATCGAGCTCCTAAAAGAAAGTAAAAGGTGTGTATTTTTTTTCCGAATTGCATAAGTCTTGTTTGAAGAATCAAGTTGAATTGATTCCAAGGGCATCTTGTAGAATAGATATCAATCTTGGATTCTAAAATGGCCCCTAAAAAGAATTCAACACCCATTAAGCCTTCAGAAGGCTCTACTATGACTCATGAAGATGAAGAATTGCAACATGATCTATCAAAATTACAAGAGCAAGTGCAACAGATTTTACTCTCGCAAAGAGCAACAAAAAATGAAATGAAAGTTTTGAAGAAAGGCGTGGAAGTGAAGATGGACGGTTTGAAGAAAGGCATGGAAGCTAAGATGAATGGCGTGGAAGCTAAGATGGATGGCATGGAAGCTAAGATGGATGGCATGTAAGTGGGCATGGAAGCTAAGATGGATGACATGAAAGACAACATGGAAAACATGAAGAATGATCTAAAATCATACATGGAAGGCTTGATGACAAGCTTAAAACAAGAAATGATTCCTAATGGCGGAAATATAGTAGAATAACCTCATGATGAGAACAAAATAAATGTTAATCATGATTTCATAAACTCTAATGTTGGCGGCAAGAACCACCATATTCCAAAAATAGATATGAGGAAGTTTGACGGAAAGGATCCTGTAACATGGATACTGCAAATGGAGCAATATTTTGATCTCCATAATGTGAAAAACACACAAAAGGTACGCATTGCAACTTTACATTTAGAACAAAATACATTTGTATGGTATCGATGGCTTTGCTCCCGTAAAAAAATTGTCACTTGGTCAATTTTTACGGAGGAAATGATAGCACATTATGAGGATACAAAGTGCAACACCTTATCTAGCCAATTGATAAATCTAAAACAAAAGGGTTTAGTGGGGCAGCAAATTGATGACTTCCAAAAATTGAATATAAGGGTAACTGATATTCCAGAGGAACACATGATTGATCTCTTCATAGGCACTTTAAAGGATAACATCCAACATGAAGTTCATGTTTTGGAACTTGATTCATTGGAGAAGGCATTCAGGTTGGCAAGAAAAATTGAATGTAAAATTATGGCGACAAGGAAGCCTACCACTCACTTCTATAAAGAAGGAAGTGTTTCTACGCCTAGATTTCCACAACCTACAAGGTTGACACCACAACAATTGGAAGAAAAAGAGCAAAAGGGCTTTGCTACAGTTGTGATAGAAAATACACTAGAGGTCATAAGTGTGCTGAGAAGAAATTATTTTACATAGATTGTGAAGAGGAAGAAGAAAATGAACAAGAAGAGGATATACACCAGGAACCAGCCCTAGAAGAGGAAGAAATGAATCCGACCACATCGTGTAATGCACTGGCAGGAATTACCACTCCTCAAACTCTCAAGATAGAAGGACATATAAAGAAGAAAAGGGTAATAGTGTTGATTGATTCAGGTAGCACCCATAATTTTATTCATTATAAGGTAGCCAAGGAATTAAATTGTTTCCTATACCCAGCACCAGAATGTCAAGTTATGGTTGCAAATGGAGGAACTATAAATTGCTCGGGAAAATGCCATAATATCAAGCTAACCATGGGGGAATATGTATTGACTAGTCCAATGCTTGCCATTCCTATGGGAGGTGCTGATGTTGTACTAGGAGTACAATGCTTACAATCTTTGGGGACGGTAGCTTTTAATTTTCAAGAACTTTTCTTGAAATTTTTTTCAGAAGGAAAGGAAGTCGAATTACGGGGTATTGCGGGGAAGCCAGGAAGGATAATAAGCTCTAATGTCATGAAAAAGCTTATAAAGAAAGAACAAAGAGGCATGATTGCACAATTATGCTCACTAGAAGTTCCAACATCAAAACCATCTATTTCTGCAGATCTCCAACAAGTCTTGGACAATCATTACAAGGTGTTTGAAACTCCCAAATGCAGCAGTGGAATTCTTAGATTTGGTTACTGTAGTAGCAATATTTGTATGCTTGTTGACTTTGATAGCAGAAATAACTTTAATTATAAAAATACACAAGAGGTATTTATAATAATAAATATTTATTAATATGATATAAGACAAGATAGCTGAATGATTACAATGAGGTCCTGCTTTTATACCTATGCAGGTACCTTTCCACGAATGGGCATGTCTTTTAGAGATGCCTTTTCATTAACCTAATGACTATTTAACATAATCCTAATTGATTAGCTAGTAATTACATTTAATTGTATTTATTCTATTAATGACTATATTTATTACTTTAGTTATGAATTAGGTTCATAACATTGCCTCCTTCTCGAAAATCTTTGTCCTCAAAGCTTAACTTTTCGAAAACTTTCTTTACTTCAGATTATCTGCTAAGCATGTCTTTAATCACTGATACCTTCCTTGTATTTTTCGCACTGTTCTAAATCCATGTGATTTTTTTATTTTTTTTATTTTTTATCAAATTAAATTATATTCACCTAAACAAGGTCATCCATCGTATAAGGTTGTTACACTTTTAATTAATCATCACACCATATCGTATCACAAGCGGTGTGACCTACCATGCACATGGCCGAAAATTTTATTTTCTTTCTAAGCTTCAATGGTTTATCGGTTAGCAATGAAAAAAGTACATATATGACCGCAATGGACTCAACCAGCATTCCTAGCATTGGAGTAGGATTCACGAATTTTTTTTATTTTTTTTTGAGTTGTTAATTTATAATGAATATAATTAAATTGAGACTATCCACCCTATAAACACGTTTTCTCATCAAACATCTCCAAAATTTTATTTTTTACAGCATTTAATAGCACCTGTCCGCAATTTGTTTTTTCCCTGATGCCATCAATGGAGCCATCGGTCAACATTGGCAGCGACAAGTAGCGGGGGCTGTCACGATAGACAGTTAGCTCGACATCCATGGAAGGCTGCCGGCATGGACACAGCTGTGACACAAAAAAACCTATTTTTCTCTGATGATAACGATGAATATGAGAAAAATTCCAGTGAGGAAGAAGACGAGGGTATTCTTCGAGTGCCTGCACAAGTCTGTGTTTTGGAATTAGAGAAGCCAGAGAGCGAAAATCTTCATTCTTCCTCTTCCTACTGGTTAATACATGTTCATGCCGAAATTTGTCATCGACCAAGCCAGAAGCCGAACCATTACGATGATCATAAGATCCTTTCTCACAGTTCAATTTATGGTCTCCTCCACTGTGTGCACTGCCAGAATGATCATATCGAAGATGTGAACGATCTAGCCATGAACATCTATCATCATAAATCACACGAGCCATCCGAGAACACATGTCATCTCGTTCATGGTGTCTTGACCTTGATGTGGCATCTAACCTGTCTTTGACCTTGCTACGTTGCCCTTCATGTCTCCTTTTCTCTTTCAGGCGATCTTTGTCAATATTGGAGAGATTAGGTTCTTCTCTCTCTCGATCATATTTGGTACACTTGTCTACTTGACTATTTGGCAAGTAACAATTCTCAATGAAATGATATCCATTTTTATGGCAAAGTTCACAAACATAGTCGTGGTGAGGCTTATATTTACAATCTTTAACAGAGTGTAGATTTGGATCACTTCGATTGTAACATCTGCATTTTCTGCAGAATGCTTGTTGATTTAGGTAGTAAGCCACTTGACAGTCATAATCTGGGGCTGTATCCTCAGAAAATTTAGATATCTTTCTCTCCTTGTTATAGCATCATTTTTCACCCTTTAGTGATTCATGATTGTCTTTATGGCTTTGGGCACCCATTCCTACAGACTTGAACAAAATTCACTAAAAAACAGTGTTAAAATTCCCATACGTGGATATGCCCAGACTTTTCCACATGTATACGCAAGTCCACATGTAATTTTCCATGTATGCCATTAAAATAATTAAAAAATATATTAAAATTCCCTATTTTCAGGCTAGGTTGATGGTTACTCTGGTAGTTCAACCACCCTAGCACGTGGCCAACTGTTTCCAACTGATTGAAACTACTTTGAGGGAGTATAAAAGCCCCTCATGTGCATGGCCTAAGGGAGAGAGAAATTTTATAGACATTATACTTTGTTGGAATCCTAGTTCAAGACTGATTCCCCGTGCCTCCTGCACTTTCCCAGATTTATACAGGAAACCCTTCTTTCCTGGAGATGTTCATCCATTTATATGCCATCTCGAGTGCACAAGTCTTGAAAGTATCTTAGTGAGGCAAGGGCGGGACAGATCCGGACGATGGTCTGCTCGAAGATTGTGGAAGGATTCAAGTGCTCTCTCCCCTTTTACTACTGTACATGTTGTTCGTAATAATGAAGAATCATCTTGTTCCTGAACTCGTATGTTAATGTTTATTTATATATGCAAAAATATTATCATTTAAGAATTTATTATGGTTTATATAATATTTCACATGGATTGCACTAACGTTTAGGAGAAGTATATGCTGTACAACTAGGTTTCCGTGCACGTTCTTTCTTGTTTTCCAGGTTGAAGGAGGAAGAAGGGTTGCTGGGGGTTTGGACCCCACGGGATCTACATCGAACGTAGGACTACGAGTGAGTTCTGTTATCGTTGTTAACTAGTAATTTGCATTCAATTATGGTTGTGTGTGATTCCTTCTGAATAGCATGCCCTGCTCTGTGGAGGTTTAGACCCAACAAACCTCTAGGGTGATTTTCCCAGAAACAGAACTGGCGACTCTGCTGGGGACCACATTCTTGTGACTCCCCTGTTGGGTGGTTTCAGTTGTTTGATAGGTTTCCAACAGTTTTAACTTTTATTTCCAGTCCATTTGCATTCAATTATGGTTGTGTGTGATTCCTTCTGAATAGCATGCCCTGCTCTGTGGAGGTTTAGACCCAACAAACCTCTAGGGTGATTTTCCCAGAAACAGAACTGGCGACTCTGCTGGGGACCACATTCTTGTGACTCCCCTGTTGGGTGGTTTCAGTTGTTTGATAGGTTTCCAACAGTTTTAACTTTTATTTCCAGTCCAGTTAACTCTTTCTCAGTCAGACTGAAGTCCTGGTTTCTTATCAAGGCTTGTTCCTTTTCATTTTTTATTATTTACCTTTGTATACGTGGGTTTGTCTATACACAGACGCGTATACATGTAGTTTTTGTTAAAGGGAGTCGCGTATATGCAGGTTTCCTTTAGCACAGTTGCCTATGCACACTTGTTTCTAAACTATCAAGTCGCGTATACCTGGGTAAATTTTGAAATTTTAGGTTTCTTGGCTTTTTAGTCTTGCCTGCCTATGGAGACCTATTCCTGTAGTGTCTTTGTATCCTCTGGATTGTGTAGAAAGTTTTCTTTCGTCTTTTCTCTTTCTTGTTTGGTTGAAAACTAGTGTTTTTTCCAAATCTTGTTTCTTGTGCTGGCATTTCTGGTTCGAGTACCATTTAAGCATTTAGTCATTTTCATAGTTTTTGTAGTGTGAAGTTTGTTATCTGAAAAGAAAAATAATTTTTTTTTAATCTCGTAGAACCTGTGTAGAAGTTGCTTTTCATCGAAAGAAAATAACTGCATTTGCATGTAGTTTGGTTTTTACTAGTTTCTTTTCTGCGTCAAAACACCAAAAGTTTCTTTTCCGTATCCTTTTGACTTAATATAACAGCCAATTAAAATAAGCGATATAATTTAAAAGCAACTAGCAAGTGTTTAAGTGTCATACACCAACTAGCTAGGTTGTAGGGCCTTGGATTAGGTGAGTGGAGAGTTAACTCTCCAAGGCCGCTCAAACAAAACATAGAAGTTGATTAATTGAGTGAAATCCAACTCCGTTAGGTGGACCGGGAAAGCTCTCCTCCAGAGAGTTAAGCGCGAGGGGAAGTGAAGGCTGAGAAGAGAGATACCCCCTCTCTGATTTGTTGAATCTGACCTCAAGACCATTCCGCCCAGCTTTTGACACAGACTGGTGCCCATAGTTGCCACTCCTAGGTTCCACATAGGTGACTGTGGGGGGGAATACCCGTGGTACCTGAGGCAGACGTCGTATCACTTTCAACAGTACTTCTGGGGGGTGCCCTTGCGAAGCTTGGGTACTTGTGCCGGCAAAGGCTGTCGTTAGGAGGTCTTCATAACTGTTTTTGTTACCTTCGCTAGTAGGCCTGGGCCGTAATTATCCCAGACTACTTTCGGGAGGTCCTATATTTCGCTTTCTTGTATTTTGGTGTCTGGTCCTATTCACCCCGAGCGGAAATACCTGAAGGCTGTTTGCTTGATTGTATCTCAGGGATTTATTTTTTTAGTGAGTGCTCTTTGCTCCTAGCTTTCCTATCTTTATATTTTTTGAGTCTAATTAAAATTTGTTAAAGTGGTTGATCAAGCGCCTCGTCGATCGAGGAGAATCCGGGGGTTATCTCCCAAGAGTTCAGAGCCTTCTTCAAGAAGGCGTAGGAGTAGTTTAGCAGGTGAGTATCACCCTGTGACGTCTGACACAGTGGAGAGAAATCCTCCACAAGGGTCTGAAGGTTTCGTAGCTGATTCTGGTGTTGGTTCCGAGAGGAGCGCTCCGCTCACCTCGCGAGTTTTATTTCCGCAGGAAGAAGAAGTTCAAATAGAGGAAGTACCTGAAACTTCTGTGTCACTTCCATCTCCTCTTCCTCCTGATTATCCGTTCGTTGTTGAATACATCGAACCTGAGTCAGAGAGACCGGAAGATCCTCTGTATTATACATACCTTTCGATGGCCACGACTGGGAATGCGGCTTCTGCTGTGAGTGTTGCAGGCCTTCAGACTCCTGCTTCTGTTGAAGGAGGGGGCACTATTGCTATATCTTAGATTGTTTATAGTGCTACTATGTTTGGCTCTGGTTTTACCCAAGCACATGCTTCTCAATCTGGTCCCTTCAGTTTTGGAATGCCCACTAGTGGGATTCCTTCTTTTTCCTTTTCCGCTGCTGCAACTGGATCTACACCCATGTCTTCCATGGCTAGTGGATCAACTTCTTTTCAGGGGTTCCCCTTTAGAACTGGGCACATTCCTAGTTCCAATCCTTCTTTATGGTCCTTTCCATTTACTTCTCAGACCCAGAGTTTTAACCGTTGGTCTGGAGGTCAGAATTTGACCACATTTACAGGTTGGAATCCTCTATTCACTACAGTGGGGGCAGGGAATCAGTTTTACGCTAGTCAGCAAGGGAATGCCTCTTTCCCTTCGTCGAGTTCCTATCAGACCTTTTCTCCTCTTTCTAATTCTTGGAACCCCTATCAAGGGCTTTCCTCTTCATTTAATACTTCAGCAGGGGGAACTGGTCTGGGCTTTGGTAACTCTGCATTGGGAGGAGGTTCTTCTCCTTTTTCTACGAGTTCTTTCTGGAAACCCGATGCCTCATCAAATCCAGGGTATTATTTTCAGAATGTTGGGAATTCATCCTATCAAGGATGGAATCTTCAAGCTCCACCTCGTTTACCTTTTCTGGCAACGTTAAACTTGCTAGATCTGTCGAAATTGACTAATGATCCGATCCATTATAGTCCGAGGTGGCCTCCGGTTCCCACCAAACTTCCTTCATAAATTCCAAAGTTTGAAGGCAAGAATGGAGAGGATCCAGTTGATCACATCACAACCTTCCATTTATGGTGTTCTTTGAACTCTCTGACCGATGATTCGATTAGGTTGAGATTGTTTCAACGCACCCTAAATGGAAACGCTGCCAAATGGATTGAGCTAACTGGGGGAAGTTTTGCTACATTTGGAGAACTGGTTGTTACATTTCTAAACCATTTCCAGTTGCCTGTCCGATATGATGCCGGGACTGAACTCCTAGCTAATTTTAAACAGGACAATGCAACCCACATTTCTGACCATATTCAGGAATGGAGGAGAAGGAAGAGGCTTATTAAAGCTCATATTCCAGGACAATTCCTGTTGGAATGGTTTCTGAAATCTCTGCAGTCAGATATTTCGAAAGATGTATCCCTCTCCGGGGTATTTTCCGAGGAGCAGGAAATTTTTAGGGCCCAGCAGTTGGAATTGATATATTCTCAGTCTAGCGTCCTCCATAAATATCTTCCCAATGCTCCTCACTCCAAATTAGATTTATCCAAAACTAAGCCTAGTCCTCATGGTGACGGACTGATTGGATCGATCAATAGTGGTGCAACCAGCCTGCTTACTCAATTGCAGTAGTTGTCTTTGCAATCTGCTCCTTCTAGTCAGGCTGTGCCTACTGAGTCATCGCCTTCCCAATATTTGTCCATAAATGTTGTCCAAGCCTCTGATCCCAAAGGAAATAAACAATCCGAAGGGAAGAAGAAGGCACGAAATAATAAGAAAAAGGGCAAGAATGGGAAGGGTAACTCAAATAAAACCAACGAGCATGTTGGTGAGGGGCCAAAGGATAAAAGGAAAGTGAAGTTTCCATGCAAACTGTGTACTCGAGACCATCTTACACACCTTTTCCCTAAAGTTCAGGATGCACAGTGCTTGTTAGCTCAACAGGGTTCTTCCAGTTCCCAGGCTATGTTAACAAACCCTTTTCCCCAAGGGCAATAACTAGTTTTCGGCGCGAATCAAAATCCTGGGGCTTCCTCGGGGGGCACCGAGGAAGGTGAAATTCCATCGAATATATTCATGATGAGTTATCACATGGATGTCGCTACGAGATCCCGTGATTATGGTGGAGAAGAGTCTTCGAAAGCTAAGGATGCTCCTAATGCTACTGAGCTGCTTCACATTACAAGGCCTACTATTGACCCTATGCCTCGGATGCCCAAAGCATCCACTAAGCGTTCGACGATTAATCCAAATGCTAGGGCTGCCCAGAACTACTCTATTGTGGAAGATTTGGCGTAGAGTCCTTGTGCTATGTCAGCTTTAGAGGTGCTCCAGTCTTGTCCGACTTAGCGCAGTGCCTTGATCATTGCCTTTGGGGCTATTGATCTAAAAAGTTCTCTTCTAATTACATTTGATATGACTAATTTTAAGAAGAGACTCCCCCATCATATGGCTTTTCATATTAAATCATCGTACCGAAATTGCAATATCTTTCGGACGGTTTTTGATGAGGGTGCTTCCACATGCGTGATGTCTCTCACATGTTGGAAGACGATTGGATCTCCCAAAGTTGTTCCATATACCACTCTTCTGACTACGTTTGATGGTCATTCTCATAGACCGCATGGTATTGTCCCAGCTTTGCCTATCTGTGTTGGGGGAAAAACAGTGAATATAGAGGTTGAGGTAGTTGATCCAAGCTTGGACTACAACCTTCTGTTGGGGAGAAACTGGATATATGAGATGGATGCCATTGCATCCTCATTATTTCAGATTATTTGTTTCCCTCACGAAGGGAAGATTGTTACAGTGGACCAACTGGACTGTCCTCTTGTAGACCCGAATGCATCTACTGACTCATCTGTTCCAAAGTTGGATAATACTAAGGCACCTGTTGAGAATTTAGAGGTTGGAATGTATTCTTCCTTGATGGGTACTTTCAATATTCCTCCTCCTACAGTTCATATTAATGCAATTTCATCCTCCAAGGCTCCTCTTCGAAGAGAGTTCTTCAGAACTCATTATTTTTCGGACCCTTGGACCTTACCTTCCCCTACTGCCACATTAGCGGAAGGTCAAGTGGGTGGAATGGCATTTCCAATGTCTACAGCTGAGATTGCTTATCAGTCTATTGTTGACTCTACAGAATCCATCCCAGCTCCTCTCTCACCGGAAGAGTTGGATGGAGATGTGTCTCTGGCTTGGGCACTTAGTTCTTCTTCTGCCCAGGATTGAATTGATACCACTCTTCCATCTGAAGAGGCCATCCTGGAAGCTATGACTGGTATAGATAGACCATGGGATGATTTGCATTATCAGTCTTACTTTTTACCTGATTTGAGTGAAGTTGAAACTAGTTTTCCAAGTCCTCCGTCTCCTGGTCCTTTTCACCCAGTCCTGAACCCTTTAGCACCAACACAGGTTTATGTTGAAGGGAACATGGCTGTGATTTCTCCTACTATCCCGGTGAACATTTCCAGGGATCCCAATATTATTGAGAATGTCTTCATCGGAGCTGAATGTTCCCGTGAAGAGATTTAGATTTACACCGAGCTCTTTAAAGAGTATAGGGATGTATTCACTTGGTCTTATGAGGAAATGCCTGGTATTGATCCATATATTGTCCAGCATGAGATCAAGACTTACGAAAAAGCTAAGCCTGTGAGGCAAAAACTTCGTCCGGTCAATCCTAGGAAGGCAGCAGCTATCAAAGCTGAGGTGGAGAAGCTGCTTAAGGCGGGATTCATTTTCCCTGTTCCTTTGACTGAATGGGTTTCAAACCCTATTCCCGTAGATAAAAAACAAGGAACAATTATTTTTTGCATTGATTTCAGAGACCTCAATAAAGCATGTCCTAAAGATAATTACCCCACACCATTTATCGATCAGATCATTGACGAGTGTGCCGGTGATGAGATTTTCTCCTTCATGGACAGTTTCTCCGGATATAATCAGATTACTATCCGTCCTGAAGATCAGCATAAGACTGCCTTTATTTTTCCCTGGGATACTTTTGCATAAAAGAAGATGCCTTTTGGTCTTAAAAATGCTGGGGCTACATTTCAGCAGGCCATGTCATATACCTTTCATGACATAAAAAAGATTATCGAGGTGTATTTGGATGATTTAGTTGCTCATTCTTGAAAGAGGATGGATCATCCTTCTCACCTCTATCAAATATTTGAACGATGTCGTTTCTATAAGATTAGGTTGAATCCGAACAAGTGTGTTTTCGCTGTTACATCCGGTCAGTTATTGGGATTCATTGTGTCTATAGAAGGGATTAGGATAGATCCCTTAAAGGTTGAGGCAATACTTCAGTTGCCTCCCACGTCCAATGTTCGTCAACTTCAAAGTCTACAAGGAAAGTCTAATTTTCTTCGGAGATTTATCGTAAATTATGTTGAAGTTACCAAGGGATTTGTGAGATTGTTGAAGAAGGGAGTTCCATTTCTTTGGGATGACTTCACTCAATGCTCATTTGATGCTTTGAAAAAAGCATTGACCTCTGCTTCTTTATTGAGTCCACCTGATTATAGCAGGAATTTCCTTTTGTATCTAGCAGCAGCAGAATCTACTATTGGTATGGTTCTGGTTCAGGAAGATGATGCTCTTGCAGAGCATGTTATTTACTCTCTTGGTCGAGGCTTGATAGGACCTGAGCTCCGGTATACTCCGATAGAAAAGTTAGCTTTGGCAGCTCTTCATACTGTGCAGTGACTCCGGCATTACATTATTCTACAAAAAACTTATGTTTTGGCAGCAACCAATCCATTTCAATTTGTCCTCAGTAGGCGAGTGATTGGGGGAAAATACAATAGATGGATTGTGTTTTTGCAGGAATTTGATCTTGATTTTATGTCTGCCAAGTCCAAGAAATCATTGGTTTTCACAGAGTTGATCTCCGAGTTGCCCTGTGAGGATGAGATTGTCTATGGTGAATCCTGCCCGGATGAAATTTTTTTTCTTATCTCGCCACAGGATCCTTGGTATGGAGATATAATTGTGTATCTTCAGACTGCAAATTTTCCCTCTACTTTTTCGAAATATGAGCATCGTAATTTGCGTCACTTGGCTAAGAATTACTTGATTATTGGTGATGCTTTATACTATCGAGGGGCTGATTCGATCCTAAGACGTTGCTTAAC
Organism: Pinus albicaulis; assembly: GCA_034641835.2. NCBI lineage: Eukaryota > Viridiplantae > Streptophyta > Pinopsida > Pinales > Pinaceae > Pinus > Pinus albicaulis. Next base: position 974,671,914 of record CM076575.1, read on the forward strand.
TCTCGAAGAAGTTGAGGCTGTGCTGAATGATTACCACAGTGGAGCTTGTAGTGGTCATTTATCTGGGCTTGCTACAGCCCAAAAGATCTTGCGTGCTGGGTACTTTTGGCCTTCGATTTTCAAATATTGTATGGAGTCGATCGAAAAGTGTCATCCGTGTCAAGTTTATACTCGAAAAATGCGCGCTCATCCAGCTCCAATTTTTCCAGTCATTACTGTCGGTCACTTTACAAAGTGGGGTATTGATTATACTACTCGTAACCTGCCTTCAGCTAAAGGTCACAAGTACATTATTGTAGCAGTAGACTACTTTACGAAGTGGGTCGAGGCTATGCCTACTTTTGGGAATGATGGTGAGACTGCAACTCTTTTTCTTTTCAACCAGGTTATTGCTCGTTTTGGTATTCCCAGAGAGATTGTCACTGATCATGGCAGTCATTTTCAGAATAGCATGGTGGCTGAGTTGGCTCTAAAATTGGGTTTCCGGCAGGAGCATTCATCTTCGTATTATCCTCAAGCCAATGGGCAAGTGGAAGCCGTGAATAAATCCTTGAAGACAATTCTTCAAAGGACAATTGATAAAGCTCGATCCAACTGGAATATTATGCTATATCCTACACTTTGGGCATACAGGACGTCAGTGAAAATTGCAACTGGCTTTACTCCGTTTCAGCTAGTGCACGGGTTGGAATCTGTATTTCCCATTGAATGTGAGATTCCTTATCTTAAGTTAGCTATTGAACTTCTTCCTGACACTTCTAGTCTTGAAGAACGACTCCTTCATCTAAAACATCTCGATGGGTAGCGTCGGGATGCCGCCACGATGAATGAGTCGCATAAAAACCGAGTTAAAGCTCAGTACGATAAGGCGGTCAAGCCGAGGGTTTTTTCGGAAGGTGATCTTGTTTTGGTCTATGCCCAAGAAAAAGATGCCCTGGGGGCAGGAAAATTTAAGTCTATGTGGTATGGCCCCTTCATCATTAAAACAGTCCTTAAGAAAGGGGCATATACCTTGGTTGATTTTGAAGGGAACGAGTTGCCGGAGCCCAGAAATGGGCTCTATTTGAAAAAGTATTATGCCTAGGCTTCGGCCTGGCATTTTGCTTTTGTATATAGTAGTTTTTCTTTGTACATATCTGGTTTTTCGATCTTTGATGGGATGGTGATGTTTTTGATCTGCTTTGGCAGGTTGTGTCGGATGTCATGAGTCATTTTGGTTTCACCGATGGTGCTAGTAGACACACCCGGAACTTAGCTTCCACGGCTTGGGTGCTTCATTATCCATCTGGTCAGCTCTTAGTATCAAGAGGGGTCTGCATTGGTCCTGCTTCCAATAATATAGCAGAATACACTGCAGTTGTTTATCAACTCTCGGAGGCAATATCTTTGGGTGTTGATTCGTTGGTAGTTTTCTTGGACTCTCAGCTAGTGGTGTTGCAGTTGAACAATACTTATCGGGTTCGAGATCCATTTTTTCTCTTGTTGTTCTTGAGGGTACGTTTGTTACAAAGATCATTTCAATTTTTAACTTTCATTCATATTCCTCGAGCTGAAAATTGGTTGGTAGACTCATTATCTAATCAAGCAATTGATTGGCACATTAATCATTCCATACAATAAAATTTAATCATCAAAAACATCATACATTTCGATACATTTGTCACATCACATCAAACATCGATGTATATATATCATCAGAGTGTTCAAAACTATAAATTTTTTTGGATCCATAGGTCATACAAAAGCTTGGGCTTATGCCTGATCATGTTCAGTCTCAAAAAATATATAGTCATCTGATACATCATATCTATCTACTACCGAGGTCCCTGCCCAGAAGTTGTGTTCCTATAGAACATGATCATAGTGGCAACTCAGCGGAATAACCGTACCCAGTCGCGGGGTACTCCTACCACCTATCTCTGGATGGCTTCATGCATATCTTCCACTGCAGCCATAGGTACTTGGCAGGTTAATCCCTCCAAGTTCCTCTGTACAGCCTGGAGGGTTCTGTCTGGATCTACTGTATCCGCTTTGCCCTTGCATCCCTCATGATCATTTTTAAATTGTAAGTCATTTGAATCCAATCAAAAACATGTTTGTTTTTCATATTTTTTTTCATACATATTGAAAAAATTCAAAAAAATTTATATAAGTCAAAAAATTTTAAACTTATCGACTGTACCCCATGCTGCGCCTGGTGGAAGGACAAGATCTGGATCGCCACGAAAGTCCATCCCGGCATAGGGATAGTCGTCCACCATTGGAAGAAATCATCATCCCAACTGGTCCGGGGAACTTCACTTCCCCCCAATCTCTTCATCATGTCTGCCCAGCGGGAAATTCTTGGGTATCTTGGGTTGCTGATGGTAGAGATCACTCTGGGTCTTAGTACTGGAATCTTCTCAAAGAAGAATGTCATAAAAATTGTGCCATATCCAAAGTGTTTTGTCTTTTCTTGGCGGATAGAGGTTAATTTTTGCTTCATGTTCATCAGAAGGGCTGTGCACCAATCATATACATGAGTTAAGCATTCCACTGCTATGCTCATTTGAATCCTGGACGCCTGGTGTAGGGAGGCAGATCCTGCCACCCTGCCAATGGTGAAAAGGAGGATTTTCATGTGCAAATCCCTTAAATCTTTGATTGCAATTTTAGTTTCGACTTTCTTGGAACCCTGTACGCAGTACACAGGGACGTAATCTTCCACGGTTAGCCCTCCCAAAGGCTTACCGTGCAAGTCTACTGGCTCCCCCCTCTCGGAGAGTCCAGTGATAAAATATATATCTTCCACTTCAATGCGTATGGGCATCTGGTCTATCATAAAGAAATCCTCTTCTGGTTCCCAATAGTTCACAAGGATTTCGAGCAACCGGACGTTGCTCTTCATATTTGGCATTTTGAAAAACTTGAGTAATCCACAATTCCGAAGAATATTTAGTGATGCTTGGTTCTGCATGACTTCATTGTCTATTGCACTGTGTTCGCGCTCTCTCCATGATATGGTCATCCTGTAAAATTTCAATAATCCATTCATTAGCTATGCATTTTCATATTGGGATGTGCATACACGACTTTATTTGTGCACAGACGCATGTATATGCAACTTGGTCATTACCAACCCATGTATGCGCAAACCCGTGATTTTTAGCAAGAGATTCTACGGTGAAAATTCCTAAATTTTAATTTATGAACGGAAAAAATGAATAGCAAGGATGAATTAAGAGCTAACCTGACAAATTCGGTGGAATTCGACGGTCGGTTTCTCCTATTTTGACGAAAGAAGCTTTTTTCTCCAGAGCACTTTTTTCAAAATTAGCAATGTAATAATGAACCAAATATGAGGTAGTTTGTCTATTTATGCCCAAAAAGTTGAAAATTTTCACAAAAATTTGTTATGCTTATTTTTTCAATCTGTATTAAGCTGCATAACCTGGATGCTTGGAAGTTCCCAGATTGGTATTTTTTCAGGTACATTTTGACGAATTTGAGATTTTTCCTGGTTTTTGATCCATGACTGTTGACCCGTCATGGCAGGTATATGATCTTCACTGGCATATAGGTTAGGGAATCCACTTTCCATTGCATTTTGCATACTAGTCTCCATTCTGATCACTTTCCATAGGGTCGATCCCATCAGGTCATGAGTATTACACCCATTTCACTCGCCGATTATTTAATCATGACTTGGTGGTAGAGCCTTCCTTTACATGGGCTTCCTAGTTAGTTACTCGCTATCACTTGTTGCCCATGCTACGTTTTATGTAGGCTCGGGAGTCCTCTTTAGTCCCGCCATGACTTATGTGTTGAAGCTTCATTCTTCTTCTTCTTCACTATCATTTCTCTGGCTATTACCCTAGAGGCTCCCTGGTGTTGTTGAGTTGTATCACTGCATTGCACATTGGCTACTTTTTTATCCTAGCCTTTAGCCGACTTCATTTGGACTCAATGTTTAAGCCAACTTTTGACCTTGTCTATCTGTACAAGTTAAACCATTGCATGCACTTAGCTATCGTGACTTGACACCCCTTTACCCATGGATGGAACATTCCTCTGAGTATCGCTTACCAGTTTCTGCCACCTTGCATTGAGCATAGGATCATTCCAATCCCAGGAACTAGTGCATTTGTTTCTTGATACTTGTTCTATCCATTGTACCATAGAATTCTTTTATTCTTTTTCAAGCTTATTATATGAAAAAGAAAAAAAAATCAAATATAACAAAAAGAGAAGGAACGGGATGTAACTTCGTTATTTGATGGCAGTATAGTGTCAGTTTGTTGCCCTTGAACAAAGAATATACACTTATATATGTCCTTCATTTGGGATGGTTTTAGTTTTGACCTAGGTGTAGCCTTTACCTTGTTTCACTTGTCAGTTCTCCCCTGGTTGGTTATCTCTTCTAATCATATGCAGAGTTTGTTTTGCCTCCTGCATAACAGACTTATACAGTGTCACTTTTACTGCCATGGTCATCACGAGTCATGCTTTTGTTCAAGGGAAGTCTAACCTGAGTTGGCCATTCTGTGGTGTCTCTTGACTCATTATTTAGTCGGCCTCCCCGGTCTTGTCAATATCTTATTCTATCACATCAGATGTTTTGGTCCTCTGCTCGTGCTGGTTTGAGAAGGTCTCCATTGACTTCTTGCTGGCGGGTTTGTCTCTTATCGACTATGACACAATGCTCTAAGAGAAAACCTAGAGCTACACCCTGGCCCTATTTCCATCATTGATAGGTGACCTTGTGCTCAGCATTTGATCATCATTATGGGTCTTTTACTGAGTGGTTTCCCCTGTGTTCGATGTCAGCATACATTATCACACTTGGGATTCATGCAGTACCTTGATTTTCATTTGACCCTATCAGTGGATTTCTCACCTCTGTGTCAGCTTTCACTATTGGTTGGTTTATAGGGTTTCTTCCATGCGCTAGCTTCATCCTGTGCATGTCAGAAACGTACTTCGGTTTGGTTCCATCACTATACTTCGTCTGATTCCTTCCAAATCTTGGCCTGCGGGTTACACTCGCGCTGGACTAATGTGGGATGCCTTAATGCCTTCCTTCCAGCAGATCTTTTCCCATCGACTCTGAATCATTGCTTTGGGAATAAGGTCTAGAGTCTTTTTGTCAGTACCTTAGGGTTTACAGTCATCAGTTGCAAACTCTTCACTATCGATAGTGGGGATTCATCATTGCCTCCTGATTAGTAGATTCTTTCAAGTGTTCGACTTCAACTCATTCATTCACACTTGTTAGATTGTACTAGGGCACCTTGACACTCATTTTCATTATTGCTGGGTTGTCTCGCGTTGGTTAACGGTATTCATCATTGACCGGTAATCCAACGATTTCTCACATGGTCGACTTCAGCTCATTTATTCCCGTTGTGTAGAATTGTGTTGTCCAGATCGATGAAGACCTCGGGTTGCATCAGCATTTTTTGGTTCACTTTTGACAGTCCATTCAGTTTCTGCCAGTGATGCCGTTCACCCTTATATGTTGCAGTGTCAGTACAGCAGCATCCTATATGTTGGCTCCCGAGTTGCGTGATTGTACCATGAGTTCCACCCCTTATGATTTGGTACTTGGAGATTCAGTTACTTATATGATCAAACATCCAGTTGCAGCATCATTGATCAACTTTCTATATGTGATACTTGGACATTGATTCAGACTTATATTTCCAGGCCATGCTTAGATGATTCATTGTGTACTTTCAGTTCAGCTATACTTGTATACATTTTGGATCTATTATGTACTTTCCACATGATGTATTTTTTAACTGAGCATTGGTATGCCCGCCTCAGCATGAGTTGACTCTCTGTTTTCTTTCATTGGCTTTTGGCAGGCTGAAATCTGGTGAAGTCCTCTCTTGTCCTTGCGAAGTTCTTTCTATGTGCATAATACATTTCGGCCATCATGTACCCCTTCTGACCTCATATATTAGGGGGCATCTGTTATATCATCATTTTTCACCCTCTGGTGATTCATGATTGTCTTTATGGCTTTGGGCACCCATTCCTACAGACTTGAACAAAATTCACTAAAAAACAGTGTTAAAATTCCCATACGTGGATATGCCCAGACTTTTCTGCGTGTATACGCGAGTCCACATGTACTTTTCTGCGTATGCCATTAAAATAATTAAAAAATATATTAAAATTCCCTATTTTTGGGCTGGGTTGATGATTACTCTGGTAGTTCAACCACCCCAACACGTGGCCAACTGTTTCCAACTGATTGAAACTACTTTGAGGGAGTATAAAAGCCCCTCATGTGCATGGCCTAAGGGAGAGAGAAATTTTATAGACATTATAATCTGTTGGAATCCCAATTCAAGTCTGATTCCCCGTGCCTCCTGCACTTTCCCAGATTTATACAGGAAACCCTTGTTTCCTGGAGATGTTCATCCATTTATATGCCATCTCAAGTGCACAAGTCTTGAAAGTATCTTAGCGAGGCAAGGGCGGGACGGATCTGGACGACAGTCTGCTCGAAGATCGTGGAAGGATTCAGGTGATCTCTCCACTATTACTACTGTACATGCTGTTCGTAATAATGAAGAATCATCTTGTTCTTGAACTCGTATGTTAATGTTTATTTATATATGTGAAAAGATTATCATTTAATCATTTATTATGGTTTATATAATATTTCACATGGATTTCACTAACGTTTAGGAGAAGTATATGTTGTACAACTAGGTTTCTGTGCACGTTCTTTCTTGTTTTCCAGGTTGAAGGAGGAAGAAGGGTTGTTGGGGGTTTGGACCCCGTGGGATCTACATCGAACGTAGAACTACGGGTGAGTTCTGCTATCGTTGTTAACTATTTTTTTGCATTTAAGTATGGTTGTGTGTGAGTCCTTCTGAATAGCATGACCTGCTCTGTGGAGGTTTAGACCCAACAAACCTCTAGGGTGATTTTCCCCGAAACAATATCGTTTTGAAACTATTCATCCATCCTTAAGCCCTAAATCAGTACCTTTACTAGTGTCTAAATCCTACTTCCTAGTAATTATCCCAAAAGAAGGATGGCTAAATTCA